>JAJOOS010000322.1:0-111403 GCA_029582725.1 Solanum chiquidenum
GAACAACCTCCACGGAGTAGGATAGACTCCGGATTCCATACCTTGCTAGTGTGGTCTATGTCGGTTAAGGCCTATTTCCATCATATGGGATGTGCACTATAGTATTGTATAGGTTCTACAACGTGTAGGTAGTAGTATGGGATGCTATCTATACATGGCACGAGTAGGCTTAGAAGATACTAAAGTGAGTTCCCTAAGCCTTAGGGCTATCATGTGATTGTCCCCTACATGCTTGTGTGTCTCTTAATTGGTCTATAAAGAATGTGGACTTAGTATGTTATAATAAAATGATAAAACCCTTGTCTATGGTAACTCTTAGGAATACTTAGGTTTATATGAAGAGGTTGTATGGGCGGTCACTTCATTATTCACTTAAGTGTGGCTTAGGGTGACTTGAGATAGAGGCTTAAATGGTAATGAAGGAATTACTTTGCTATCTTGTTAAGTATTGTACGCTTGTGTTAATTGAGTTGTAAATCATGTGAATATGGTCTATTTGTGAAGGGTGACTTGAAATGTGAGTTTATGCTTGTGGTTGTAAAGGTTTGTTAAAGAAGGTCTTAAAAGCATACATTCCTTGTAAATGTCCGTTGTGCATGTACTTATTGTACTAATTCCATATTTCTCTATTGTTACAAGTGTAGGTGGTGGAAAGTGAGGAGATCTTTTGAGGAAGCTTGGGATATTGACTCTTCTCAAGAAGCTTGGTATGTCCTCATATATTCGAGGACATAGTTGTTACCTTTCTAGTATTTCCAGTTAGACATTGTATAAGACTTATATTTTGTTGTAAAGGGTTGTGTCCCTAAGATGTTCTATTTGTGTCTATGATGGTACATGAGATTTAGAAATTCTACTTCGTTACATTTGAAAGATTTTATGAGTATTATGAATTTGTTTTAAAAAGAGTTTTTATTACTTACGGTTTTTATTACCGAATGCAATGAATGAATGCTAAGGCTTGTATAAGACCTCCGAGAGGTCGAATACTCATGTAACGGCTAGGGGGTGCTCTCGGGTCGTTACAGTATGTGTGACCAATTGTATCAAAGTAGCGTCGATTTTCCAGTGTCATTTCTTTGTCAACTAAGTTACTATTTTTGCCTGCAGTGAATGTTCACAAATCCATGTTGAGATTCATGATTGCAACCAACAATAGTCGCAGAAGCCTCCTCTCCTGGGTGAAGGGGTCGATTAATGATGTGCTTATTCCTACCATATGCATGATCCTTTTGGCACACGCATTAAGCATGAGACAGAATTCCAGCAGTTGTAGAACTTTGCATCTAAGCTGACATTGGATACGGTGTTTCCCCCTAATTATGTGTGGCATGTTCAAGCTGGTGCTCAAATATGTCACAAGTATAAGCCTATGATGAGGCTGACAGTGAAGAGAGTAGTAAGGTTCCTTAAGTATAAGTATGTGATGAGGCTAGACATCGTGCTCCCTAACATTGAACTGAGTTTTCTAGTTTTTAGGTTCCTTTACTAACTGTTATACATAGCTAAACGTACACTGTGTTTGCATTAGTCGGGAAATATAGCTTTCATTATATTGTTCATTGTGTGAGTAACTATTTGAGGCTGCAGTCTTTGTTTTGCCTCTGTAATATAGTCCTAAAAGATTCACATTTGGCAGGCAAACACTTTTCTCTTGTTAACAAGTCTTGTAGAAGAAAAATGGTTATAATATAAAATTACTCCCTCCGTTTCAAATTATTTGTCGTGGTTTCTAAAAATAGGTATCTCAAATTATTTGTTATTTTAAAAGTTCAATACAATTATTATATTGTTCAATTGAATCTTTCTCTTTCCTTCTCCTTTGAACACGTATGATAATCTCTCGTTTCTACGTTTCATGTTCTAGTACAAAAATCCATCAAACATGGTACATGTAAAATCGCATCCAAACAAAAAGAATTGTTTCAAGTTCAAAGCTATTTCAAGGTTAAGTCTTAACCTCTCTTCAAGTTTTACATCTTTAGACAAAATTCAATCATGGGACATGGTTTCATTTACCTGCATACAGACGTCTTGTAGCACGTTATCAATTTGGCTTGAGAACAGCCATGTTTCATCATTGTTTACCTCTAGTGCAAGAGCTGGTATCTTTTGCTAACGCCGTGTCATCATTAGAACATGTCACAGATGGCTCATCATTCTTTGACGGTTTAGATTCTATGGAATCCATCTGAGGCCAAGACTTTTTCTTTTGTTGAACTGAAAACATTTGAAATATAATCAGCATTCCCCTCACCATCTAGTTCTGGACCTGTTTTTCGACCCCAATTAGTAGGATTCCATGAGATAGTTCTCCCTATACGAAAGCTTTAAATTGGTCTTCTTATAAATCCATTTCTTAGCTGCTTCTCGGACACGACAGCTAGAGAATGTCTGAGATCTTTAATCATTTCGTTAATAATTGAGAATCCACTCTCTTTTATTGACCTGACCATGATGATAGAATCCTCTGAATCTGCAGTGTGCAAAATCACTTGATGAGATTTTCCCTCAATTTTGCTAGTGAGATTGATAAGGTTGGGCACTGCAGTGTGGGTATGTTGTTGAACATAAAATCCCCATTGCGGACTCGTTTGCAATGAACTTTATCATGTCCATCAACGACTTGTTTATCTCTACAAAGCCATCCACTGTGGAAAACACATGCATTTTATTGATTACCAAATATTCTTCATCACTGCTAGTGCGAGAGAACAAATTAGACGGAGTTCTCAATAAACTATTCAAAAGTTCATAAACTGAAAATCTCTTCTACATAAAACTTGCAGGTATTTGATCGAATAACTTTAACGTTGCTCCTGTTGAAAACAATTCTAGCATTGTCAGTAAACAGTTCATGCAGACAAGTATTGGTTTAAAAACACAATCTTCTCATGAAAATACTGACACATATGCATATGACATCCATCATCTCCATGCTTCAAAACAATCGAGTTAATACAACAACATACCCATTGTACACAAGAATCGAGTTATATACATTATGTACAAACTGTGTGCTACGTGTAACGGTATTAAGCTTTTCACCTATCAGATTCTTTTTTTTTTTACAGAAAGTGACCCTTCATATCACATAAATGTTCTTTTCATTACACTAGAAATACATACAAGTGAAATTTTAGGACTATAACCACAAAGTGAATGGAAACATATTCCAGGTGTATGGTTATCTGATGTCTCTATGGTCTGAGCATCTTAGATTGGTGGAGAACACATTCATGGAGCCTCAGACTGTGGAATGTGTTCGACGGGTAAATGAGATGGCTAGATTGTGGGGTTCCAGACCCATTTTATTAAAGGCTCACTTTGGTACAACTACATACCAACTAAATCTTACCAAGATAACTATATAGTTGCAAAATTTGAAACTTTAGTATTTTCATAATGTCATTGGTGACAACATTAGCTGCAAATTTCTTCTATAAAAGGAGTTCATTAGCTCCTTTATAGAACACACCAAGTAATTAGAGACATCAGATAACCATACAAGAAAAATAGTTTGTGAAGGAAAATAAAGTGCCAGCTATATTTTAGTAAGGTCGAAATCAAAAGAGTGTTATTCATTTTGAGTATTGTATTTGTGCCTACACAGTGTAAACTTCCTTACTATAGTGATATTAGTTGCTCCTCTTGACCCGTGGTTTTTCCCTTATTTAAAAGGGTTTCCATGTAAAATTCTTGGTTTCATTATTTTCCCATTTTATTTCTATCATTTTACCATATATATTTTTGTGTTAGTCCGCATTTTCCCAACAAACGGGTATCAGTGCCAAGGTTTTATCTGAGTATGCTCTATGGTTGTAGCACAGTCAGAACTTCCACATTAGAAAAGATTTACTTTGGTTTGCAATAACTATATTTTTTTTTGGGAAAACGATGGAAGCCAGCACAAGTAGAATAATTACTTTGAATGGTGTTAATTATGCCATTTGGAAGGGGAAAATGGAAGATCTGCTATATATCAAGAATTTTTACAAACCAGTCTTTACCAGTGTAAAGCCTAATAATAAATCAGATGAAGAGTGAAATATGTTGCACATACAAGTTTGTGGATTCCTTAGGCAATGGGTTGACGATAATGTGTTGAAGCATATTTATGGGGAGACACATGCTCGAACCCTATCAGAGAATCATGAAAGTAATTGTACGCTCGGAAGACTGGAAACAACAAAATGTTCTTAATAAAGCAGATGTTGAGCTTAAAGTATCATGATGGTTCTCCGATGACAGACCATCTGAATAATTTCCAGGGGATCATGAACCAATTATTTGTTATGGGCATCAAATTTGATGAAAAAATTCAAAAATTGCTTCTACTTGGTTCCCTACAAAACTCTTGGGAAACATTTAGAACTTCATTGTCAAATTCTGCTTCGGATGGTGTGATCTCTATGGATTCCGCCAAGAGTAGTGTCTTGAACGAAGAGATAAGAAGAAAATCTACTCTAGGTTCTTCTTCTCGGATATCCTAGTGATTGGCCCTAGGGGGAGAAATAAAACTCGTGGTTCTCAGAATAGAGAACAAACTAGGAGCAAATCCAGAGGCAGACTTAAGGATATTGAATGTTATCACTATGGCATGAAAGGGCACACAAAGAAGTTCTGCAGGAAGTTGAAGAGGGAGAACAAAAACAAAGAGGAAACTAAAGAAGATGGCACTGCAAATTTCCTAGCCACCGTCACCACCGAAGATATTGTTACCGTCCTTGATGCGGATATGATAAATATTGCTTGTGATGAGTCAAGCTGGGTTGTGGACACTTGTGTTGCACCTCATGTGACATCAAGGAAGGATTGTTTCTCTTAGTATACTTCTGGTGATTTTGGAACCTTGAGTATGGGTAATGAAACTATTTCTAGGGTGGTTGGTATTGGTACAATTTGTTTAGAAACTAGTGTTGGAACTAAACTAGTTTTGAACAATGTGAAACATGCTCCTTATCTTCGTCTGCACCTGATTTATGTTGGTGTTTTGGATGATGAAGGATATGTTAGTACCAACGGTGATGGAAAATGGAAGCTCATTAAGGGTTCCTTGGTTGTCTCTCATGGTAACAAACGTCGTGGTCTATACTGGACTACGACATCTGCTTGTATTGATATGGTGAATGCGGTTGAGAGCCATAACTCTTTAACGTTATGGCACAAGAGGCTTATCCACATCAACGAGAAATGACTTGATGTTCTAACCAAGAAGAAATTATTGTCAGATTTCCAAAGTATTAAATAAGAAGAGTGTGAGAACTGCTTGGCTGGTAAACAAAATAGAGTTTCATTTAAGTCTAACCCTCATTTGAGAAAGACAGAGTTGCTTGAATTGGTGAACTCTTATTTATGCGGTCCAATGAAGACAAGGACATTGGGTAGTGCACTCAACTTTGTCACTTTTATTGATGAATGCTCGAGAAAACTTTGGGTCTATGTCTTAAAGACTAAAGATCAAATGTTAGGTGTCTTCAAGCAGTTTCAGGCTTTAGTTGAAAGAGAAACTGAAATGTGTTCGTACTGATAATGGTGGTGAATATTGTGGACCATTTGATGAATACTGCAAGCATCAAGGTATTAGACACCAGAAGACTCCTCCTAAAACTCCTCAGCTTAATGGTTTGGCTGAGAGGATGAACACGACCTTGATGGAAAGAGTTAGATGTTTGCTTTCTAAAGCAAAGTTGCCGAACTCATTTGGGGTGAGGCTTTATTGACCGTTGCACATGTTATTAATCTATCTCCTACTATTGCTTTGCAAAGTGATGTCCCAAATAGAGTATGGTATGGAAAGCATGTTTTATATAACCATTGGAGAGTATTTGGTTGCACAACTTTTGTACATGTGTCGAAAGATGAGAGGTCAAAGTTTGATGTCATAACAAGGTAGTGTATCTTCATTGGATATAGCCTTGATGAATTTGGTTACAGGCTATATGATCCAATTGAGAAGAAACTCGTGAGAAGCCGTGATATTATTTTCATTTTCATGGAGAATCAAACAATTGAAGATATTGACAAAGCGGAGAAGCTAGAATCTTCAAATTTTGATGACATAGTTCATCTAGATGAAGTTCCTCACACAAGTGTGCATGCTGTTGTTGGGCTTGATAATCATGGTGATGCCCGAAATCATGTATCGAATCAACATGTTGATGTTCATAATAACAATGATGTTGTTATTGATGATCCTCCTGCTCATTAAGTTATGGACGAATCAAATATTCCGCTTAGGAGGTCCACAAAGCAGCGGGTTCCTTCCTCTCGTTATTCATCCAATTAGTATGTGTTACTCACAGACGGGAGAGAACCTGAAATTTTGAGGAGGCCATGGAAGATGAGCACAAGGATCAATTGATTGAAGCCATGCAAGATGAGATGAAGTTTTGAATGAGAACCACACTTATGAGTTGGTAAAAGTGCCCAAGGGCATGAGAGCTTTGAAGAACAAGTGGGTATTCAAAGTAAAAGTTGAAGAACACAACTTGAAGCCCAGATAAAAAACTAGATTGGTTGTTAAGGGATTTGGTCAAAGAAAGGGTATTGACTTTGACGAAATATTTTCTCCTGTTGTGAAAATGTTCTCGATAGTACAATTCTAGGTTTGGTTGCTAGTCTTAATTTAGAGATTGAGCAGATGGATATGAAAATGAATTTACTTCATGGTGACCTAGAAGAAGAGATTTATATGGAACAACCTGCGGGATTCAAACTAAATGGTAAAAAAAATTATGTGCAAACTCAGAAAAAGTCTTTATGGCCTAAAGCAAGCTCCTAGACAGTGGTACAAGTAATTTGAATCTGTTATGTGGGAGCAATGCTATAAGAAGACTTCATCAGATCATTGTGTATTTGTACAAAAAAAATCTAACGATGATTTTATCATCCTTTTGTTGTATGTGGATGATATGTTAATTATGGACAGGAATACTTCCAAGATTGATGAGTTAAGAAAGAGTTGTGTAAGTCTTTTGTTATGAAAGACTTGGGTCATGCCAAGCAAATTTTGGGCATGAGAATTACTCATATGAGAGATGAAAGAAAGATTTATTTGTCACAAAAAAAGTACATTTGAACGTGTACTAGAGCGCTTCAATATGAAGAATGATAAGCCTGTTAGTACACCTCTTGCTGGGCATACGAAGTTGAGCAAAAAGATGTGTCCTACAATTAGGAAGGAAAAAGAGAGCATGGCTAAAGTTTCATATTCCTCTTTCCTCGGAAGTATAATGTATGCAATGGTATGCACTACACCTGATATTGCTCACACAATTGATGTTGTCAGCAGATTTCTCGACAATTCGAGAAAAGAGCATTGGGAAGCTGCGAAGTGGATACTAAGGTATCTTAGAGGAAGCTTGGATGAATGCTTGTATTGTGGAGCATCAGATCCAATCTTGAAGGGCTATACAAATGCTGATATGGCAGGTGACCTTGATAACAGGAAATCCACTACTGGATATTTGTTTACTTTTTCAAGGGGAGCTATATCATGGAAGTCGATGTTGCAGAAGTGTGTTGCACTATCTACAACTGAAGCTAAGTATATTGCTGCTACTGAAGCTGGCAAGGAGATGATATATATGGCTAAAGCGATTTCTTTAAGAGTTTGGTTTGCATCAGATGGAGTATATTGTCTATTGTGACAGCCAGAGTGCAATAGACTTGAGCAAGAACTCCATGTACCATGCACGGACAAAACACATCGACGTCCGATATTATTGGATTCGTCAGGAGGTGGCGAGTGAATCATTTCACTAAATAGATCCACACAAGTGAAAATCCTGTAGATATGATGACCAAGACAATACCAAAAGACAAGTTCAAGTTATGCAAAGAACTTGTGGGTATGAGCTCTCTCTAAAGAAAATGTAGATACCTCTTTCTGGTGCATGGGACTTTGAGGGGGATATTTGTGGGGTTCTAGCCCAATTTTATTAAAGTCTCGCTTTGTTACAACTACATACCAACTAAATCATACCAAAATAACTACATAGTTGCAAAGTTTGAAACTTTAGTATTTTCATGATGTCATTGGTGACATCATTAGCTGTAAATTTCTTCTATAAAAGGAACTCATTAGCTCATTTATAGAACACACCAAGTTAGAGAGAGAAAATACATTTTAGAGCAAAGTGAGGTACTCCATAGACTATATAAGAAAAATAGTCTATCAAGAAAAATAGAGTGTGAGCAATATTTTAGTAAGGTGGAAATCAAAAGAGTGTTATTTCTTTTGAGTGTGTAGTAGTCACTTTGAGTATTGTATTCGTGACTACACAGTGTAAAATTCTTTATTATAGTGATATCAGTTGCTCCTCTTGGCCTGTGATTTTTCCCTTATTTAAAAAGGTTTCCACCTAAAATTCTTGGTGTCATTATTTTCCCATTTTATTTCTATTATTTAACCATATATATTTTTGTGTTAGTCCGCGTTTTCCCAACATAGATACAATTGGAATGCACTTTCAGCCTCAGGATATGAGGACAAGAAGACGAAGGATCACTTGATGCAATATCCGATTCAGGTTAGCAAAAATGGAGATGTCACAAATCTGCCTGTCTTTGAATGCTTCCCTGATGTTGGTGGTAAGATTCTAGAGGCACTCACAAATCTTCCTGATGCTCTTACCTCTTAACACTCACATATTATCAAATGCGTTGTGCTTAGTCAGACCAGTGAGATTCGGATACTGGATACCTAAAAACAAAAATAGAAATAATGCATTGTGCTTTTGGACTTGTTACAATAGAGGCTAAGCAAGGAAGATATATAAGAGAACTTCAAATACAAGTCATTGAAGTTATCTATTAATTTTGGTTGAATGATTAATATGAACAGATTGTTTATCAGAAATAGCATCATTTAATTTAATGATTAAAAAATTAAAAATAATAACTGGTACAATTCTGGATATTTGAAATTGTAAGGATGCTTAAACAATTCAATAAGAAAAAGATGAAGAGACAAGCATTCAATGCTGGATAAAAAAATTGACACTACAAAATTAATGAAAGAATTTATGCATATTCACCCAATTAGTAAGACTAAAAAAGTAAGCAATATATATGAAAAGTTCACGCAACTCCAAATCCTAAGAGGAATAAACTGGAGATGAAAGATTGTTTTTTTTTTCAATTACTGTAATCAAAATTACTGATAAGTAATTATATTAAAGGGAATCTAATGGCCACTCAATTTTAAAGGGTATTTTTGTAATTCAACATTCAATTATGAGGCATCCCACTTCTAGTATCCATGTCAATCAATTTACTAAACATAAACAAATTAATTGATAAGATTGGAATAATAGTCAATTAATCATAAAATATTGAACTTTACCTGTATAATGATGGCAGGTGATGGGAACAACTAAATATATAGGTAGTAATATTTCTTTTGCAGACATAATTCTTGTTCTACGTTTACTTATGCAAGCAATTTTAGTTACATTATATGGCAAAAGCATTATTGTTATCATATATATGATATTATTGATAAAATAAGTAAATTTTACTGACCATGTTTGAATTTAACCGCAAACATATGCATACTTGTACCTTAGAATTTCTCATTCCAATTATATAGATATTAGTTTTAAGAACCAAAAATCATTAATTGCGTTTAGGTAACAATTTTACGTATCGATCAATTCAGCCAACTTAAAATATAAATAATTAAATTTAGAAGCATCAACAACGTTCACCTGCTCATATTAAAAAAATCAACGCGACACCTTGAATATCCTTTAGAAAGTTCATCATACTTCTCACTATCACCGTGTATAATCCAATTTCTACTGATTATATGGAGATTGACAATGCTTGAAAAATGCGAGAAATGAAAATGTTAGTCAGTCACACATATGATCCCAGGCCTGCAGCGCGCATGTTTATCAAATAGTTGTATAAACTTTAGTTTATGAAAGCTGAGATAGTAAAAATTAACTTGAAAGAAACAAAACAAATAATAGGCTAAAGAAGGGAACTAACTTTGGATGAGTAATTGGATGCAATCCACATTATAAATAAATATGGAAGAGTAACTCGGGAGAGTTGGCAAAATAGCCACTCTAAAGACTTAATGTGACATTAAGTCACAAGTCTTGAATAATTTATGGTATACCCACTATTAATGACATCATCCATGTGTCCTAATTGGCAAATACAAAAGACCTCCCTAAGTTTCCATATCTCCACTTTGGTCCCCCTCTCCAACAAATATGGAATAATATATTTATTTGCAATTGTTAAAATTTATATTAGAAAAAAGAAAAAAGTCTCCAAACGGAAATAGTAGCAGCTCATTTTTGCTGCTGTCAATTTGTCGATTCCGACGAGTTTCCGGCCGTAATATGCATTTCCAAGGTAAAATCATCATCATCTCCTACTCCATATCCATGTTTACTCCATTTTCTTTCAAAAACCAAGCTTCAAAATTAGTTTTCCGCCATTTTAGAAATTTGAGAAATCTTCCATAATAATCACTTGATAACTCATTATAGATACATTTAAGTAGTTTAAAAGCATTAAAAATTTGTTTTGCCATTGCAAGAGCTGAATTTTGAACAACAATCTCATTCAGTCGCGTTTTTGTACGGATTCATCGATCGTTAACGACTAATACTGTAATCTAGTATCTATCTTTGTAGTCTATAATGACAGTAGCTGAATTTATTATTGCTCGTGGTGATTATATGGGAGTATGGGAGGAGACACCCAAAAGCTGGAATTAAAAATCTTTTAGTTAGACGACAGTTCCCATTGCGTTGCGTCGCAATGGTTCATATGACGATATGATTGGAAGCGTAATTGAGGCCGGTGAGTTAACTTGCGAGCCAAATGACTTTGTGATTAGCTATCAAATGAATGGGAGGGGAAAAATACATCCCACATTCATAAAAAAAATGATAGGCACATGAGCTTGTACATGTTAGATATTGGTATTGATGGCTCTAGGCCTACATTGAGGATAAACGTCAATGTGAGGCCTCTAATTGAACCAACGAATTCATTTAACGGCGACAATGATTCGATTGGAAATGAAAGATTGGGTGATCATTCAAAGGAGAGATTGGGTGATAATTCAAATGAGAGTTTGGGTGATCATTCAATGAATATACATGATGATCCAACTAACGTGGAAAATTAGCCAATAGATGTGGAAGATCCCGAATCTGAAAGTTGTGAAGAAATGCAGGGAGAATAAGAATTGGGATCACAATCCAACCATTCCTTCTCCGATGGAACTAATTTATGCATAAACCAAACTTTCAATAACAAGAATGAGTTGCAATTATTATTTGCCGAAGCGTCGACAAAGAAGTCTTTTGATTTTGCTACTATGAAGAGTTGTACTAAATACTTAAAGGTGAAATGTGTATCTCGCCATTGTGCATGGATATTGCGGGAGATGAAATATGAGTGTTCGGATAGATTTCGTATCTACAAGTACATCGGCGAACATAGTTGTGGCGTTGAACATGCCAACAGTAGCCATAGAAAAATTTCAATCAAAGTCATTGCTTCACTTTGTGTAAATATGTATTGTGATGGCAAGGGTCCAAATGTTAACGAGATTCAAAGAGCTATGTTTAATTATTTTCATTGTAGTCCAAGCTATTGGAAATGTTGGAAGGGTGGTGTGGTTGCCAAGAAAATGGTCTGAGGGATAACGGAGAATGGATATTCATGCTTACCGACTTTTTCCTACTTGTTCGAGACACTTAATATTGATTCTAGCTATTGTATCATGGAAAACAAGGATAGTCATAGGTTCATGTATTATTTCTTGGCCTTCGGTGCTTGCATTAAGGGATTTGCCCACATAAGAAAGGTAATTGCGGTTGATGGCACTCATTTACATGATAAATATGAGGGCGTGTTGTTGAGTGTTGTTGCACAAGATACGGAAAACCATGCTTATCTATTGCCTTTTGTATCGTGGACAAAGAGAATAATGCATCTTGGACATTTTTCTTTGACAAGTTGAAGGATATTGTGGTCGATGAACTAGATTTGTGTTTTATCTCCGGTAGACACAAGAGTATCGCCAACAGTATTGTGAACATTTACAATCATGCTCACCACAAATATTGTATGAGGCACCTTGGTAAAAATCTCCGCGTAAATCATCATTGTGGAGACTCCCTCTATCTTTACTACAACGCGACAAAGGTTTATTCATTGGAGGAGTTTGACAATCATTTTGTAGAATTCAAGAACAAATGTCCCGCGGCAGCCGTAGTCCTTGAGCATAATATTGATTTTGAGAAGTGGAGTAGGGCACATTTTCCTGGCAATAAATATGATGTGATGACCAGAAATATCACTAAGTCACTCAATGATATGTTGATAGACGAAAGGGAGTATCTCGTGACATCTATATTTAATTCGATTGCTAAGAGGTTTGGAGAATTGTTCAGGGAGAGACATGCATATATCTTCAAATCAATGGGTAATCAAATGGTGCCGGCTGCCAAAAAAATCAAAAGAAAAAAAATGATCGAGGGAGACTCCTTGTATGTGGAGAATGTAACCGGGGACGACAATCAATTTAACATGTTCGGTGCAGGTGTTACAGCCAATGTGAACTTACTGAAAAAGTCATGTTCGTGTAGGGTGTATGACTTCATCAAGATACCTTGTGCTCACGTGATGGCCGCTTTGCGATCGAAGCATGACAATGAGTATGGTATGAGCATCTATGAGTACTCTTTGCCTTTGTATAAAGTTGAAGCGTACCTTCTTGCATACATGGATTCTATTAATGTTGTCCCTCTCAAGTCGAAATGGTGTGTGCCAGAAGAATTGCTTAATGTGAAGATTCTTCCGCCTCTTATCGATACCAAGCTTGAAAGAAAAAGAAGAAAGTGTGTCAAAGGTGTCAATGAGAATTTCAAGAGCAAGAGAAGGAACAAATGTTCAATTTGTAAGAGAACCGGACACAAGAGAACTACATGTGTGAACAACAACAAATCTTAAACAAGCTTGATTGAATTTGTTTTTGTAATCAAGCTACTGTTTTTTTTGCTGCCAGCATTTTGGTCAATTTAGTGTAAGCTATTATCGTAATTTGTCATGATCTAATATAGATCAATCAAATGATGACATACGTTTTGTACGCTATCTATTAATGTTTATTATCGAATCCACCTGTTCTCTATTAAACTGTGTATTATTAATATATGAAAATTCATGGTATTCATGATGCAATGATTTTAATGCATGAATTATAATGATTAAAGAAGGAAGTGTGGTAAAAAAAACCATGATCTGAAGTTGTGTATTTTAATGCATGTGTATTATTATTATTATCATGCAGGCTATTTTTAATGCAGCAAATCAAACTATCCATAAGAAATAATCTAAGTATAACTAATACAAAAATGACTAATACAAACATTATTTGAATATACACTCTACCAAACGACCCTTAAAGAATTATCAAAAAATCATATGTTACTGTTGAAATTTGTATATGAAAATATGTACTGGTTGTCAAAATATATAGACCCCTTATACAATCAATGCATCTATATGTGTGTGGTGTGTATGACCAATGCGATTTACACTCTGACATTAGTAAGGTACATTCGGGTTTATATCTATGTTAAAGCATTGCCGATACTGCACCTACTAGAATATCACACTTATATATAGGCCAAAACAAGTACAGTTTTAAAAAGACAATAATTAATTAATAATAAATTATATTTTTGAAATTAATCCAATTAAATAAGTTTAAACAAGTCATATGATTATGTTAGAGTCAACATAAATTGGGAGTGGTGATTAGAGATGTATGAGGAAGAGTTGTGGTTGTACAATCAACATCCATAGAACAATGTTTGAGAAAGCCTAAGTATGTTGTGAGGATGATCACATGTTGTTCAACCACACATTGTTGATTTCCACCCCAATTTATGTAGACTCATACATGATCACATGTTTTTCAACAGTAACATGATTTTTTGATAATTCTTTAAGGGTCATTTGGTAAAGTGTATATTCAGACAATGTTTTAACATGGATATAAACCCGAATATACCTTACTAATGTCAGAGTGTAAATCTAATTGGTCATACACACACCACACACATATAGATGCATAGATTGTATAAGGGGTC
This sequence comes from Solanum chiquidenum, assembly GCA_029582725.1. Lineage (NCBI taxonomy): Eukaryota > Viridiplantae > Streptophyta > Magnoliopsida > Solanales > Solanaceae > Solanum > Solanum chiquidenum. The sequence goes on from JAJOOS010000322.1 coordinate 14,136, forward strand.
TATATATTTTGACAACCAGTACATATTTTCATATACAAATTTCATAACGGTAATAAAAGTTCAAATGCTACTTTTCAACGGTAACATTTGATTTTTTTTTGTATAAAAGGAAGGTAATCCCTCATAAACAACTCAAACACTCATAAACAACTCAAACACCTCTTTTTTTACAATGTCTCAAGCATCTCAAACGTCCAATGCAAAAAAATCTTACAATTGTCATTGTGGTAATCCAGCTACGTTAAGGATGTCACACACTGATACAAATCCAGGTCGGCAATTCTTTAATTGTGCATTTGGCATATGCTTTTTTTAGGTGGCTTGAAAATGAATCATCAATGAGTAGCCCATCAAATTTTCAAGGAGTTGCCAAATTTGAAATATTAAAAAGCTACGAAAATCCGAAGAAAATAGGGATCTGCTAATAACTTTCTTAAAAGAAGCCGAAGAGCAGAGGAATCACTTGAAATTATTGCTAAAAGATACTGAAATAGATAGAGATCAACTAAAAGAAAGGTTGATTTTGGCAGAAGAAAAAGAAAAAAACACCTAAAAGCTATATTGTGTTGTTTATTTTTGGTGTTTGCTTTATGGAAATGTGTAACAAATGTGTAACAGAAATGTAGTGCTGAATAAATAAAATATTTCTCTCTATTTATTGCAATCTTATATCTTTTATTTTTGATCAATAATGTTATAGATCAACATTGATAGCAATCTATAGTATTAGACATACAAGTTTATTGTTGATATATGACTACTAAATAGATCAACAATGATAGTAAATATCACATATTATTAAGACATAGATTAAAAAGAAATTTAAAAACCCTTCATAATAAAATATGTTAAACTGTCAGATGTACATTTTTATCGTCAAAAACAACATAACAACAAACCACTTTAACCATGTTCTTAAAAATCAACTATTTCAAAAACTATTTGTCTTAAAAAACCAAGTATCTCAAAAAACCAATTGTCTTCAGACTAGGAAAAACCCAACTATTACAAAAACCAATTGTCTTCAAAAGCCAGTTATTTCAAAAACTGTCTTAAAACACCAATAACCACAAATGTCTTACTCATCACCACCAACCTCACCATTAAGCTCCATCACAATACCCATCCGTCAACTTCTTTTTCCACTTCTTCCACATCAGTTGCCAAGTCTTCTTCTTCCAATTTTTCCTTTTCTTCATTCTCTATTATCTTCTCCTCTTGTTGTTGTTTGTCTTCTTCTCCACTTGCTTCATTTTCTTCATTTTTCTTCTCTTCCAGCTTCTCCAATTCACTTTCTTCTTCTTTCTTATCTTCTAGCTTCTCCTCTTCTTTTTCTTCATCATTCTCCTCCAGCTTCTCCTCTTCTTTTTCGGTCATTCTCTCCTCATCTTGTTCTTTCTCTTCTTCTTTCATCTCCTCTTCCTTCATCTCTTCATCAAATTATTTAGCAAAGTATTCATCAACTACATCAAGATCATCACCGACTATAGCTAATGGAAGGATCTCGTCATCAACTGTTGGTGCTGAAAAGTTGTTGTCATCTACTGCAAGATAAGTGGTGGTTAAGCATTAATACAAATAAATTATTTTACAGAAATAATATATAAATTTATCTACCTTTATTTTTCTTGTACTTTTTATTTCTTCTCAATTTCTCCTCTCATACATAAGCAACAATTTCCACCATTGATTGCTCGAGGGATGCAACACACTCACACAAACTTTCATCTTTAGAAGTATTTGGTACAAAATTCTCACAAGGTTGATTAGGATTGTGATCACTTAAATACTCATCCTCCACATTCTCTACCGATGAAGTAAGGACAATCACACCTTTCAAATTTGCCTTTAAGGCATCGAGGACTGTATCCTTCACTTCGTCCACATATGGCTTTAATGTTGCCAAGTAATTCTTTTTTGTCTCACGGATAGTAGGTATTATTAAAGCACATGTTAATTATTATATTTAGTTGATTATTGTTTGACATATTCTTTAGATAGTAGTCTACCACTACTATATCTCTTCAAGTAGTTTAGCAAGTTTAGCACTCCTCTTTAAGAGGAGTTAGTTTAGACAATTAGTTAGTCCATTCTTGTATATAAACACAATATTGGATCAATGAAAGAGGGATCGATCTGTTGCTTTTATATGGTATCAAAGACCTAATATACTCTAAAGAGTAAGACCTTTTTTTTCTTTTCTCTTCCACCCACCCCTCCACAAATGGGAGACGTTACTTGCGTTGTTAATGCTGATTACAACTTCGGCGCAATGATCGTTCAATTTAACAAAATTTGCAGGCATACAATGGCATGGAGCAAGTCTCTATGGGTGATGGTAACAAAATCTCCATAACTCACACTGGTTCTACTCATTTACATGCATAAAATAAATCTTTTAAACTCTCTAACACTTTCTGTGATCCAAGCATTAAACGCTATTACTCTCTGTCTCTAAATTTTGTCAAGATAACCTAACCTCTATTGAATTCTTTCCTTTTCATTTTTCTGTGAAGGACTTGGAAACGCGGACTTCGTTAGTGCACGGTCAGAGTAGAGACGGTCTCTATGAGTGGCCGGACTTAACCTCCTCCTCCACCACAACCAGTTTCACTTGGCACCGTCGGTTGGGGCATCCACATTCAAGAGTTTTACATTTTATTTTGAATAAATTCTCGCTACCTTGCTCGCGATACAAATTTTCAGTTTGTAATTCTTGTTCTTCGAATAAGGCTCATCGCCATCCTTTTCAGCAGTTCACTTTATCATGTACCCAACCTTTCTAAACTATGTTTAGTGATTTATGGGGTCCTTCTCCAGTTCAATCGATTGAAAATAAATTATATTACTGTATTTTTGTGGATAATTATACCAAATACACCTGGCTTTACACTTTAAGAAATAAAAGTGAGGTTACTAACCTTTTCCAGAACTTTCAAGCATTAATCGAATGTCGTTTTAATACGAAAGTTCTTTCTCTTTGTACAAATGGTGGTGGAGAATATAAAAGTCTTGATCAGTACCTAAGATCTCAGGGTATTGAACATCTTGTATCTCCTCCATACACCCCCCAAAGAGTTGCTCTCGCTGAACGCCGTCACAGGAATATTATTGAGACGACCAAAACCTTACTTCATGAAGCATCACTTCCATTGACTCTTTGGTCTTTTGCCTGTCAACATGCGGCTTATCTCATAAATCGTTTGCCTACCCCACATTTACAAAATAAATCACTGTTTCAACTATTGTTTGGTCAAGATCCAGATTACAATTCTTTAAAAATCTTTGGGTATCTCTGCTATCCCTGGCTCAAACCTTATTCCAAAAAAAAATTAGATCCCCGATCAACACCCTGTGTATATTTAGGATTCTCTTTACTTCATCATTGTTATCAATGTTTTGATCCAAAATCTTCTAAAATTTATTTATCTCGTGAAGTGAATTTTTTTGAAAATAGTTTTCCTTACCAAAATATTTTTTCAAATGTTTCAACAACTTGTAAAACACTTGCGTGGGAAGGTTCAACTGCAAAAAATCCAACACCATCCACTATTCTTTCCCCTCCTCTTAGTCACGACTTACTGAGTCACATACTTATCCCGAAGGCAGGTACCACCAACGCTCACAAAGACACCGTCTCCTTTGCTTGCGCTCTAACAAAATCTGCATCTCCAGGTACCTCTTCTCCTTCTCCTACACACTCTGCTGCCCCTCCTGATCACACTGATTCCCCATTGCCTCAATCATCAGCTTTTCCAATTGTGTACAGCCGCAGAAACAAAACAATGTCATCGGCTTGCCAAAACTCTACTGCTCATCCTACTGCCTCAACTCCCCTACAACCTTCTCCTGAACCTGTTCCAGTCACAGAACCTCTGCAACCTTCTTTTCCTCCACCAACTTGTGTTGTGACCCGCTCCCAGCACAACATTCACAAACCAAAAACCATCCTTGACTTTCTGGCTCACTTATCCCTCACCATCACCCCTACAAGCTTCAAACACGCTCACAAACACCCAGAGTGGCAGAGAGCAATGAAAAGTGAATTTGATGTATTATTGAACAATCAGGCATGGGAATTGGTACCACATGATCCCACAAAAGACATTGTTTCTTGCAAATGGTTATACAGGTTAAAACGGAAAGCTGATGGGACAATCGACCGCTACAAGGCTTCACTTATTGCGAAGGAATTTACACAATGCCCTGGAGTTGACTACCATGCCACATTTAGTCCGGTTGTCAAACCAACTACTCTGCGCTTGGTGCTTTCAATTGTTGTCCATCAGAATTGGCCCCTCCGCCAACTTGATGTCAACAACGCGTTCTTGCAGGGTCGTCTAGAAGAAGAAGTGTACATGGTCCAACCTCCGGGTTTTGCAGCTGAACAGTTCCCCTCCCATATATGTTGTCTAAAGAAAGCCATCTATGAACTCAAGCAAGCTCGGGCATGGTACAATGAACTCAAGACATTCCTTTTGTATCTGGGATTTGTCAAGTTAGAATCTGATGCCTCACTTTTCATTTGGATAGTGTCGAACAACATTCTGTACGCCCTAGTTTATGTGGACGATATCATCATCACAGGGAATCACAATTCCGAGTTAAATCGGGCAATAGCTTCTCTTACTGGACGTTTTTCCATCAAGGATCTTGGGAATCTGCACTTCTTCCTTGGAATTGAGGTGCTCCGTACTGCCAAAGGTATTACCTTATCACAGTTTAACTACATAAATGAAATTTTCTCTGAAGAAAACATGCAGGACTGCAATTCGGCAAAAACCCCAATGAGTGCCACTGACGTACCTCAACTAAATGATGGTGCGCAACCAACTGATGCCACTCGTTATAGGAGAGTTCTTGGAAAACTACAGTACTTGTCTTTTACTCGTCCGGTCATCAACTTCTCTGTAAATAAATTGTCTCGATTTATGCATTCCCCATCTGAAGTCCATTGGAAAGCACTCAAACGAGTACTCAGGTATCTCCAAGGCACAATTCAGCTTGCTCTTCATATTCAAAGAGATAATGATTTCAAGCTATACATGTACTCTGATGTGGATTGGGCTGGAGATGTAAGTGATCGAGCTTCAACTAGTGGTTACATATTATTTTTCGGCCAAAATCCAGTGAGCTGGTTCTCCAATAAACAAAGAACAATTTCTCGCTCATCAACTGAAGCAGAGTATCGTGTTGTTGCCAGTGCACTTGCTGAAACCAACTGGGTGACAAATCTGCTAAAAGAACTATATGTTTCACTTCCCCAAGCACCAACCATTTACTGTGACAATGTGGGTGCAACTTATCTGTGTGCAAATCTAGTTTTTCATAGCCGCATGAAGCACATTGCTGTAGACTTTCACTTTGTTCGCAAACAAGTTCAGCAGAATCAAGTTCACATTGTTCATATCCATGTTGCAGATCAACTCGCAGACACTCTCACTAAAGCCCTACCGAAGCCAACCTTTGATAAACACCCATTCAAGCTAGGCGTTGTTACACACTGCCTATCTTAAGGGGGCGTATTAAAGCACATGTTAATTATTATATTTAGTTGATTATTGTTTGACATATTCTTTAGATAGTAGCCTACCACTACTATATCTCTTCAAGTAGTTTAGCACTCCTCTTTAAGAGGAGTTAGTTTAGGCAATTAGTTAGTCCATTCTTGTATATAAACACAATATTGGATCAATGAAAGAAGGATCGATCTCTTGCTTTTATAGGTATGAGTTATGGGTGCACAACCTACGGAAAAAAAAATATATACAAATATTACATGGCATTCACCAATATATAAATATTGCTAAATAATGATAAATAAACTTTGTACCTTTGTACTTAAATGGATAACCTTCGATAATATTATCATTTTTTGCGGTGTGCCATCTTAGTAAATGGGGAATGGGTAAAGGAGAATCTAAGGACTTCTTGGCATACTTTCCAAGATGAGGAAAAGCCTCATATATCCAAACCTGAAATTAATAGAAGAAAGTACCAAAAATACCAGGGAAAGCCATACAGAGCATACGATGCATTTCCTCTTTCATAAAACACTTCACTCTTCTTCTTCAAATTGATTTTATTCTTCATATACGTCAATGTTAAATTAAAACTCTCTTCCCCCATGGATAACTATTGAAGAAATATAAATCATCCACCATCTTAATGTGGCTTGAATCCACAATGTTAGATCGATCATGGGCAAGCAGCATCGTGTGGACGAACAAAACCAACGAGCACTTCAACTTCATCTCCTTATTCAACTTGGAATCCTTGATCAAACGCATCAACTTTGTAGCAGTAATAGACTTATTCTTAGTCACCTTGTAGTAAAATTTCTCTCTCTTTTCAAGAACTTTTTTCAATTTTGCATCACGGGGTATGCTGAGCAATTCAGCCCCGTTATCAATGCAAATTCTCTTAAGGCAAAACAAGCAGGCTTATCATTCACACAAAACCAAATTTCATGTAATTTTTTGTCACTTTTCACACGTCGCAACAACATATAATGGACCATATGTCCATTGAACTTGAATATTCTGGAATATGCCTCAAGTGTCCAAAACAAGTACCTTTAAAATCATCATAATTTTTTTCTTGAACTAGAAGATTTATTAAATCACGATAAACAACCATCCTTGCTCTAACAGAAACTTTTGCTGAAAATGATCCTATTACATCTATCCATGTGTTTAAATCATACGACTTACCAGAAATGTATTTTGCACAAATTGGAAAAGACAGGGGATCTGCATCCTTATCACCATTTTGGGTATCTCTACCACTCTCATCTTCACTATCACTTTTATCATTACTAGATTCAACATCATTACTAGACTGGGCACTACTGTCCTGATAGTTGTCAATCTCGACCATTGTATCAGAATCAGAGTTTGACTCATGTTCTTCCACAATAATTTTTTTCTTTTTTGAAACTTTGGAAACTTCTTCAGCCTTCCTTTTCTTTTTTTTAGAAGCATTAGGACCAGATCGTTTAATGATGCCGCCTCTATTTTTAGCCATGTACTACATACAAGCAAAAATAAATTTGTCATATCAAAATATCGACCACTAGTCTATTAGCTCAATCAAAGCTAAAATTAAAAACACATGCAAAAGAAGTAGCAGTTCAAAAATAAATCGACAGTAAAATCACAAGCAGAAAACTTTAAAATCGATTAAAATCAATCAAAATACAGTAAAAAGTTTCAAATCGCTAACATAAAACTTTCAAAAAAATTCTATGCATTATCCAAACCAAAATGTCATTAACGATGTCGAATCAGAAACATAAACTAAAAAGGGTCAGATTTTCAAATGTTTAAGTAAAAATCTAAAATTCTCTACACTACCGCAATTATAAAATAAATTAAATAGGACTAAAAGTTACTGGAAATACGATTAAACTTGCCTGAGAGGAAGAAGATTGAACAAGATTCAACTAAACTTGGGGAAGAAGATTGAACAAATTAGACCCTATTAACTTCGTTAGAAATCTTCAGGAACTATTATGGGATATTACGTTTGTTTATGGTTTCAAGAATAGAAGATTGGAAAGGTTGGTTCTTGGAGAAAGGTGTTTTATGGAGGTTTACGACATCCATAAAGCTGGTATATGGAAGATCAAAAGCCACATTGGAGAAGAAAGTTTCGAGGTTTCATCGGAAAAGGGTTTCTGATAACCAATATATTAAAAAAAAATATATTTGGATTTTACTTTATTTTTGAAGGGATTACATTTATTTAATATTTGAAGTGTTGGGAAGAAAATGATTTTTCAAAACTTGTATTTTATCCGCCCAAGTTTTTAAAGTGTTAAAAAGGCCCCTGACCCCACAAGCCAACCCCACTTTTTGACCTTCTCTTAAAGTAAACTACAAAATAAATCAAAAAGAAATGGGGTGGCTATGGACTAAATTAAGCTATATTGGTGGTCACAACACCAAATCTTCTCGAGTAACTCAGTTAAAAAAGAAGCAGTACGGGTATAAAGCAAATGGAAATGGATATTTATGTGAAGTTTCAACTAAAATTTAAGATTAACATAATAATAACGGAAAATAATCAAATTTCCCCCTTAAAATATGTGAAATAGACCATTAATACCCTCAGTTACATTTTGGGATAAAAAAATTCCCCCACCATTAAGGGACCACAAATACTCTCAAGAGTTAATATCAATGATTTGGCAAGCCACATGATACTCATTCCACCATCTAAGCTTGCCAACTAGGATACACACTAAATTTTGACCAAATTTATAATTCATACCCTAACCCATTCTTACTAGACTCGACCCACTAAAATTAAGAGGCAAACATCATCTTTTCACCTCATTTTCACTATCCAATTGATCGTGCGACACAATAAACACAAATATTAAAATGTTAAGTTGCTAGTTGGCATTGTGATAGGTTGCTTGAGGCAATGAAGGCTGTGGACGTAGGCCTTATTAAAGATGATACTAATCCCGCAGCACCGCAGAAAGGACCACAGGTTGACTTAACTAGGTGCTGATTTGGCCGGAGATGTGGAGCAGATCCAGGTTGAGCAAGTTTCCGATACTTCCATGCCTCCCACTACAATGGATGCACATGCTCCCCCTTCCACCGCCACTAGTAAGGCTGCGAACTCTTCCCGAGCCACTCCTACTTCAGGGTCCACTTTAGTTCCTTTGGCCCGAGTCCAGCGGTTGGAGGCCCAAATGGCTACCTTGATGCAGCACATGAGGCCCTGGATGCATCGATCTGTTGAGGAGTCTGAGGCTCGTATGGAGCAGATTATGGATGCCAAGATTCAGGCGGTCCACAAATGGCTAGATGCATTCGAGTTGCGAGTACTAGAGAGGCCTGGACCCACTATTGATGTTACTTCTTTCCAAACAGAGATGGCTAGACTCCATTCTGATGCAGATGCTCTTCTATCCCCTGTTGTGACTGTACCGGAGACCACACCTGTGGTTGAGGAGGATGAAGAGCTGATGTCTACACTCTTTGGTGATACTTTGCCACCACCCGTGCGGTTGGGAAGCGCCACCACTCTTCTGAGCACACTTCTGATACAGATGAGGCTTGACGGGCAAGAAAGAGAGAGCGGCAGGAGTTGCTCGCGGCCCAGAGATAGTCGATTATTGATGAGGCGATGCAGAAACAGAGGGACCGTGAGATATGTGTTAGTCCATCTGGTTCAAGGAGCACTACTGGGGGTGTTCCCACTATTGATGATGGCTCTACTGATGGCATTCCTATTGTTGATCCAGCGGGTTCCGGAAAACTAGAACCACCTGCTTCTTGATGGGTCATCGACTCTTATACGCCACATGTTTGCTTCACTCTATGTTTTATTTTTATTTTTTTTTGTGCATTGAGGGCAATTGCACCAATTTTTCATGGGGGTGGGGTAAATGGATTTTGAGTGATTGGGTAAAGTCTGAGTAACCCAACTTATAACCCTCCTTTGACATTTTCTTGCCTTTGTTCTTTTTCTCCAAGGGATGGTTTTACTTTTATGTTGAACCGACATGTGTATGATTGTATGTGTAGAAGTAGATAGAAAGAATGAGAGCATGATGGCATAAGAAGCATGAAATTGATACATGTCCAAATATTTTGAAAATGTGCTAGATATATAGTCTGAATGAGTTGAATGTTGTTGATCTTCATATGACATGATAGGAACTGGTATGATAGCATGCTTAAGCTCAAACTTGAACTAGGTGCTTCAATAATGAAACAACGTGCCAAGAGTGTGAGAGATGATTTTGTATGTTCATATAGTGTGAGCCAATCTAGAACGTGCTCTGTTGGTCCTATTAAGACAATCTAGGCTAGGAATTGGGAAATGATCATAGGCCCTTGTTCAAATGAGTGCACTTATTTCACGATCCAGACCGCCGTGATTGGCACCCATACTAACACTTCGGTGGGAGAACCACTACTACAACCGAAACCAAGAAACTAAAACATTTAAGGATACGAGAACAAGAATAATAGCTAAAAACTGAAGTTCCCATAAACTTCCAAAAGATCTAACAACTAAACGATGCAGAAAAATACACCTAGGACCTGAAAGTCAATGTACCAACACATCTAACCATGAACCAAAGTCTAAACAAGAAGGGTCACAACCCCAAACTAACGAACTAATAACTAACTAGAAAGTCTAAGTCTGAAATGTGGATATAGAAGAAAGGAGAACTCATGGCAGCCTGGAAGAAGTGGCTCACCCTTGAATTCGACCGATCACTGATCTTCTAAGTGAGGTCTGTTAATAGCCGCTTGAAGATGCCCTGTACTCAACAAAGAAAGAGCAAATGCAGTATCAGTACACAACCATAGTGTACTGGTAGGATCACACGACTATCTCACTAAGTGTAACATACATAAATCAATACCACAATATAATCACATGCATATATCAAACATTTAAAATATTATATCAAATCATTTTGTTTGTTAGGAATGATTTTGTTCGTTATTCACATGCCTAAGATTATAAAATATTACAGACTTAGTATTACAATTAAGTACAACATAATAGGGGGACAACCAAGTCATGCCTAAGATTATATCAAAATCAGTTATATCCAAAATCACCAAATCAGCCCAAGTCTGAAAACCCTTAAATAAAATAGGACAAGCACGATAGACATGGGTGACTATGACAAACTTTCCAACTGGGGTAGAAACATGGATGGGGGCATGAAATATATCACAAATAATAGCAAATTCTGAGGCAAATCTCACGGATATATAAGAATAAGTGGAACCTGGATCAAACAACACATTAGCGATCCGGTCACAGACAAGAATAGTACTTGTGATCACCGTGTCAGACACCTCTGCCTCATTCTTGCCTGGGAAGGCATAACACTGAGCCTTATCATCTTTACGAGCTATTTCCCTACCTGGCTGCGTTGTACCTCTGCCTGCGTTACCATTTTCTCTACCCCTACGGCCTCGCTGGTTACCTATTCACCCACCTTGTGGACATCCTATACCATTATTACCAATTCCCGCGGGTACTACCACTCTAATCTACTGCTATGCAGAATCTAACACTCGTGGGTGGGGACAATCTCTCCTCATATTCCCAGGTTCTCCATAATTGTAGCAAGTATGATTAAAAGATGGTCTTCCTCCCGTCGAAGGTGCAACTCCCTGGCTATCGTGATTCAAATTATGAGATAGAGTTCCCGAGTAATTACCTATAGAGGCGGGCATGGCTGATTGAATTGGCCTAGCTGCAAGTGTTGGCCTCCCTGATCCTCTGGAGTAATAACCTTGAAAGTTACCCGAGTTCTTGGCCCTTTTTGCCAATGCCTTAGCCTGACCATCCCGCCTCTCCCCCTCCATTTTCTTAGCAAAGTTTGTCACCTCATTAAAGCCCCTCCCTGCAGAGGTCATGTGAATAGTTAATACCTGCAACTCAAAATTTAGTCCCTTAATAAATAACGAATCCTCTCCTCTTCAGTAGTCGCCAACTGTGTAGTATATCTAGACAATGCATGGAACTTGTCCTCATAAGCAGCCAAAGACATACCACCTTGTTCCAAAGCCATAAACTCATCTTTCTTACGATCTCTCAAAGTCCTAGGCACATATTTCTCTAAAAACAGAGCATGAAACTGGTCCAAGTGAGTGGAGGTAAAACTGACGATCTGTATTCCATGTAAACTTTCCACCACTACTTTGCCTCACCTTGAAGTTGAAAAGTCACGAACTCAACCCCATGCTGATGGACAATTCCCAACATATGAAGCCTCTCATAGTAATCTAAGATAAAATCAAAAAGCATCCTCACTCTTAGAACCAAGAAATACAAGAGGCTTTAGCTTCAAAAACTTAGTCAACATTTCATGCTCATTACCAGTCATAACAGAACCCAACAAGGGATGGAAGAAAGCATCATTACCTATATTCCCTCCCACCTTGGGGACAATGATAGCAATAAGAGGATTGTTGAGAGCTTGAGTTTCTTGAGCAGAAGGAAGAACTCAAAGACCAGCCAATCTTTGCAAGAATGACATGATTTGTTGAGCTAACACTGGGTCGATGGGAGAAATACCTGTAGTCTCAGCCTGCACCTTTAACTCTTTTCCAACTTCCTCAACATTTTCAACCTCAATACCCTTCTCTATCTCTTCATGATGTATAGGGAGCTTATTTTGGGGAATATTTTCAACCGATACCCCATATCTAGTAGGCGCCACTCTTCCTCGGCCTCTACCTCTACCTCTTCCTCTACCCCTACCTCAACCGCGACCTCTCACTGCAAATTCCTCAGTTGGAGCATTGACGGGAGCTACAGGCTGACGCCGTTGTATCTAGTGTTAACCATTTGCGGATAGAAAAATGAAGGAGGTTAGATACCAATTTGAATAGACATATACCAATTGGAATCAAGTTATAGCACGAAAGGAGACAAGAGAAAATAGAGAGATTTCCTAAAGTCCTATAGCCTCTCCAAGAAAAGTAAAGGCATCCCCGTACCATTCCGCAAGACTCTACTAGACTCGTTTTGGTACATCGATCAATAAACCTAGGCTCTGATACCAAGTTTGTCACAACCCAGACCATCGTAATTGACACCCACACTAACCCTCCGGTGGGAGAACTAATACTACAACCCAAACCAAGCAACTAAAGCATTTAAGGATACGAGAACAAGAATAATAGCTAAAAACTGAAGTTCCCATAAACTTCCAAAAGATATAACAACTAAACGATGCGGAAAAATACACCTAGAACCTGAAAGTCAATGTACCAAAACATCTAACAATGAACCAAAGTCTAAACTAGAAGGGTCAGAACCCCAAACTAACTAACTAATAACTAACTAGAAAGTCTACGTCCGAAATATGGACATAGACGAAGGGAGAACTCATGGAAGCTTGGAAGAAATGGCTCACCCTTGAATTCGAACGATCACTGATCTTATAAGCGAGGTATGTCAATAGCCTCTTGAAGATGCCCTATATTCAACAAAGAAAGAGCAAGTGTACTGGTAGGATCACACGGCTATCCCACTAAGTGTAACATACATAAATCAATACCACAATATAATCACATGCATATATCGAACATATACAATATTATCAATATTTACGAACAACGAACAACTTCAAATTTCTCAAGATACACAATTATATCAAATTATTGGTCCCCTCATGGAACCCAAACCCAAATTGTAAGCATACCAAAATGTGGTACCCAATCCAATGTTTATGCCGGAACGTGGCAACCGATCCAAGTTAGTATATCTGAATGCAACACCCGATCCATTCAATAAGCCACAATCACAATCACAAGTGTACTCTCAAGATCATACAATTAAGTCATGATTCATGGCATTCATCATTCATCTATCTCATTTACAACAAGTGTGATCAATAATGTAATATTCGCACACATACATATATCATAATGTAGCAAGAACAAACATACATCACACAATCATAGAATCACAACCATCACCTACCTCGAAACAAGCTTGAAACCCTAAGAAACTTGATCCTTTCCTTTCTGGATTCGTTCCGCTTGTTCTTGGTTTATAAACAATCATAATAACACGGGAATCAATAAACAATCACCAATTACCCGAATTACTAACAATTCTCCGAACCCTAGATCAAATCCATGATCCCAATCTCCCAATTAGGGTTGTTTCCATAATAAATTCTAGATCAAAAACCTTCTCCCATCGATAATTACCCATTAGATTATGTTCTAGGGATTGAAAAATAGATTCGAAAAGTGTAAACCTTACCTTTAGCCTCAAGAATGGTGGGAAACTGTCAAGAAGAGACCTAGGTTCGTTCCTTAGCTCTAATTCAAAAATTGCAAAATAAATATTTTGGGGTTTATTTACCACTTTAAGTCGTGTCTGGCCCGCCACAACGGTCATCACTCAGCTACAACGGCCCCACTTTGGTCGCAGAAATAACCTCCAAAGCAGCTTGCACGAAACAGTGAGCAAATTAAAGAATTCTAAAACCTTCATTTCACAACACGCCTTCAACCAACGAGACTCAGAAACTACCCGTTCACACTACGATCCATTTCGGGAGTTCTACTCACCCGAAGCAAGAACAAACATACATCACACAATCATAGAATCACAACCATCACCTACCTCGAAACAAGCTTGAAACCCTAAGAAACTTGATCCTTCCCTTTCCGAATTCGTTCCGCTTGTTCTTGGTCTATAAACAATCATAATAACAAGGGAATCAATAAAAAATAACTAATTACCCGAATTACTAACAATTCCATGTACCCTGGATCAAACCCATGATCCCAATCTCCCAATTAGGGTTGTTTTTATCATAAATTATAGATAAAAAAAACCCTCCCCCATCGATAATTACCCATTAGATTACATTCTACGGATCAAAAAATAGATTCGGGAAGTGAAAACCTTACCTTTAGCCTCAAGAATGGCGGGAAACTATCAAGAAGCGGCCTGGGTTCGTTCCTTAGCTCTCAAATTCAAAAATTGCAGAATAAAATATTTGTGGGGTTTATTTATGTCTTTAAGTCGTGTCTGGCCCGCCACATCGGTCATCACCCAGCTACAGCGGCCCAGCCCTGGCGGCAGAAACCACTGCCAAAGCGGCTTGCACGAAATAGTGAGAAAATTAAAGAATTCCAAAACCCCCATTTCACAACACACCTTGAACAAATGACACTCAGAAACTACCCATTCACGCTATGATCCATTTCGGGAGTTCTACTCACCCGAATTCAGTTCCGTAAAGTCGTACAGATTCCTTAATGACTTATCTAACTACTCATGTAATAAAAAATATAATTAAATCGTCCGATTTCTACCAGATTTCTCTACACCTTAATGACTCTGATTACGTCCAAATCTAGACTACGTTGGGAAATTTCAAGTTACTACGGAAAAAAACGGCCCAAATTTTTTCTCCGTTGGCCTTTTTATAATGACGGAACCCTGTCGTTACAACCTAAGCCTAAAATGATCCAACCAAAAGAAATAAATTCTCCCTTTTGATCCAAATATTTGAGCCTAATGTAGACAACTTCTTTCAATACACCTAACTCCCCTTCCCTAAAATACTATTTTGTCCCTGGTCCCTCCTTGGACATATGCACCTTAATTTAGGCCAAAAGCCTAAGTTGAGGGTGGCTAATTCAAAAGTTACCTTAATCTCTACCATGATCCGACCGTGGACATTTTGCACCTCAACTCATGCAAAATACATAAGTTGAGGGTGTATATGAAAAAGGAAACTGAAAGAAAAGGGTATGAAAAGATTTGTTGGCAGGAAGAAAAAGGAAAGAAAAAAGATATGACAGAATTCAAAAGAAACAAAGAAAGAGTGATAATGACGCTGAAAAACATAGAAAGAAGAAGTAAAGGAAAAAAACAAAAGTGAAAAAGAAGAATGAAAAAGTCAAGTCACATATGTCCTGAAGAAAGTCAAGGAAAAGAGTAGAAAACAAAAGCATGTTAGAAATGGTTGAGAAAAGTGGTCAATATCCAATGTAATGTAAAGGAGGACATAAAAGTCACTAAAAATACCTAAATGTATCCTACCTGACCTTGAGCCTATGTTACAAGCTAAGAAAGTCCTATAGTGATCCTAGTGGCTAGTCTGGAGAGCCTGTGCAGTGAAAATAAGGGCAAGCCTATGGTATTGAGCACTAAATGTATTGAGTTCACTTCTGAGCATGAGTGTTTAATGAATCCTTAAGCTTAATATCTGATTATTGTGTGAAAAAGAATTTCTTTGAAGTGAGGGCGCTAGTTACATTATTGGAGAGTTGGTACCTTGGTGATTGTTGACAGTGTATGTGATGATATCTATTGGTCCGTCTATGTCATGTTTTTATACACATGAGTTAGCTTATTGAGTCTAAATTGAAAGATTTACATTGACTGAAGGACTTGATTGAGAAGGTCATGTGATTGCTTGAGTTTGTATGTTTGCTTCTACATAAGTGTTGTTTAGAGTTTTAGTGTGTCTCTTGAGGACAAACAACAATTTTAAGTTGGGGTGTTGATATACCGTGATTTTACGGTATTTTTGATACATTTCACTTGGAGTTTTGTGTGAGTCTTGAGACTTTTGTAATTAGATATGATGTTTTTTGTGTAATTCTTGCAAGAAATAGGTACATATATGGTTGATCGAGATAAGAACTGAAAATTTCAGAAGTGGCCAGTGACGGAGCCAACCACGAAGGTCCTGTGATGGGCCGTAGGTGAAGTATCGTAGGTGTGAGTTCAAGGAATTCTGACCAAGTGTGGAACCACAGAGGCAATTGATGCCCCGTTAATTGAATGACGAACCGTCCTGCATGTCCATCGTTTGTGATTAGAGAGTTGAAGTTCCAGTATTTGAACCATGGAGGCAATTGACGGACCATAGTCCAGCCCACGGACTGTAGGTCCAATCGTCGTCTGAAGGCCTAAAATATTTTCCAAGTGCTGATCCATGGAGGGAAACCACAGACTGTAGGTTGACCCACGGTTCGTAGGTCGTGTCGTCGATTGAAACCGCGTCTGAGCTGTTATTTTCCATATTTTGTTTCCTACTTAGTTTAGGATTTGTTTACTATAAATTTTAGTTTTTATTTCAGTTTTTAAGGGTTAGACAATATTGGAAACCTTTGTTTTGGCTTTGAGATTTCTTTGCAAACACTTTGGCAAATTTAAATCTTGACGTTTGGTTTTATTAAATTTTGCTTTTAATTTCCAATTGAAGATTCCGGTATTCATCTACTTTGATTGTAACTTCATGATTCTTCTTAACAACAATATGAATTGTGAATTCTCAAGCATGAGTAGCTAAATCCACAACTAGGTAAATAAGTAATTCTTGAATAGTGTTTATGCATGTATTGTTAATTCTTTCATTTAAAAGTTTTTCTAACAGTGCACAACGTTAGAACTCGCCTTGTTCCTACTTGCCTTACCAAGGGGGTAATCAATGAGAAAAGAATTAAACAAAGAAGATTTAGTTAAGGATTTGATGCTATCTAATGGTCTGACTTTAATTAATTGAGGAAAGGGTGAATACACTAAGTTAATTGACACAAGGGTTAATCCGGGGTAAAGGTAAGGGTTAGTAAAGCACACACCCGTAGACTTACCAAGTTTCGAGGTGAAAGTTCCTCCTTAGATTACCAATCACTTAGAAATACCCAACTTATCAGCCTTGCATGACAAACACTAGGATAGAGTTACTATTATTAGGAATGCCGCGTTAAGAGCTCGTGGGGAACACATGTGCCCTAGTTTTAATCTCCTATTGATATCTCAAAATTGTAAATCTGGTTACTTGTTACTAATACAATCAACAATCTTTTATTTTATTTGCAAAATCCCCCTTTTGTTACTTTTCACGGAAATAGTTTGACTAAACGAATATAATTTTGAGTTAGCTTAAGTCTAAACCATATTCCTCGTGGGATTGACCCTAACCTTCAAAGTTACGTTCTTTACTTGATAATGATCGCTTATACTTCTTTCAGAATGTGTAATTTAAATGTATCATTTCCGCATGCACATTTACAAGTCCTCTTTTAGAAGTTACCTAAAATCCTCAATTTTTTCCTCTATTATAGCTATAGATCTGGCACACGGAGCACCCAAAAACGTTTTCTCAAAAAACTTTATGAGGACCTCCGTAATTAGTTGGAGAACCACCACCTATACTCGCACCATTTTTTAACACCTATTTCCGCATTTACAGTCCCCTTTGGAGGAATTACCCAAAATCGTTGATTTTTCGTGTGTTATAGCCCATGGATCTAGCACCTGGAGCACCCAAAACTTTTTTCTCAAAAAAACTTTATGAGGACCTTCGTAATTAGTTGGGGGAACCACCACGTATACTCACACCATTTTAACGCCTAATTCCTCTTTTACTGGCCCTTTTTTAGAAATTACCCAAACTCCTCGATTTTTCGTCTGTTATTGATTAACGTTTCAAAGACACTTCATCTAATGCTAAGTGTCAACGATCGCTAGTCAGTATATAACCCAACTAAATGAGTTGGGGTCGATCCCACAGAGAGTAACTTTTCCTTCTAATTCAATTATAAAAGTATGACAACAATATCATCAACTTAACACTTACTACACCTTTTTGGTTTAAACTTCAAATTTTAGGTTATAATTATCAATTCAATTCAACACTTAACACAAAACGATCAAACAATGAGGTAACACTTGGGGAATTGACCAACCAATTACTGAATTCAACTTAGTGGATGAAAATTGATGCTCACAACAAGATAAATTATCGTGGGTAAGTCGGACTATATGTAAAGCAATTTTCTCTTGAACAATTACCTTATCTTTGTCAAATTCTCTCGAACTTCAACACTAGATGGAAGATGCCCAGCCCTCGTCCTCATCAAATCTACTCTCTCGAGCTAGATACAAAGGATAGATTCCATGTTTCACTTTCTCAAGCTGAAATCATGGTGACCCACTACTAAGGATGCTAAATTTGCTACTTTGGCTCTGTACTTCTCTCTCGAGCAAGCACAAAACACTGAACGTGTTATTACACCGATCCTGCAAGACGACCTCAAAACGCAACAGCAATTTAAACCCACTTCCAATTAACACCATTATTCGCAAATCAATGACACCCACTTAGAAAAACTCACAATTGGTCACATCATCAAAACCCCAATGTTAGGGTTTTAGCCAATCATGATGAAAAGATGAAAATCAACACTTGCCACGTTTTTCATAGTTAGGTAATGAAATTTTGAAGTTAAAATCAACTACAATCTTCTCTATTACAAAATTTCAATGAAAAACCTTGCTAAAATCACTTGAAATCCACAATGGTAGTGATTTTACTCTCAATCTTGTGTTCCTCACGTTTTTGAATGCCTTCTCTCTCTTCCAAAAGTCAATTTATGCAAGTCTGATGTGAAGCTGGTTGGAACTAATCTGTGAGGTAAGTCGCCCATCGGCATTTATCTGGATCTCCATTAGTACTTTTGGTTACCTGGTCATCCATCGTCGAAGCGATCGGTGAAACCCCAAATGGAACTACTGCTCGCCGAAGTTATCCCTAATTCAACCTCAGCGTTCTGTAACTTTAGATGGTAGGGTGGAAACTTGGCGAGTCGCCGAGTGACATCGGCAATCATCAGGCTTGTCTTTCCCTTCTTTTTCTTGCTCGTGTTGTCTTTATTTCCAATTTATGTCCTACCTCTGTTCCTCAATCCATGTAGCTGAAGATCAATGGTTTTACATCAGTTGTTGGCACAAAATAAGAATTTGAGGACACTAAATCAATATAAATAAAGCCCTAAATGATTCCAAATCTCGGACTCATCAATTATATAGCCCATGGATCTGGCGCCCTGAAGCACCCAAAAAAACTTTCTCAAAAAACTTTGTGAGGACCTCCGTAATGAGTTGGGGAACTACCACGTATGCCCGCACCATTTTTAACGCCTATTTCCTCATTTACAGGCCCATTTTAGGAATTACCAAAAATCCTCAATTTTTCATGTGTTAAATCCCATGGATCTGGCGCCTCAAAGCACCCAAAATATTTTATCAAAAAACTTTCTGAGGACCTTCGTAGTGAGTTGGGGGACCAACACATATACTCACACGACTTTTCTAATGCCTATTTCTGTATTTATGATCCCTTTTATAGGAATTACCCAAAATCCTCGATTTTTCGTGTGTAATAGCCCATAGATCTGATTCCCGAAGCACCCAAAAAGTTTATTTCAAAAAACTTTATGAGGACCTCCTTAATGAGTTGGGGAACCACCACATATATTAACACAATTGTTTAACGCCTATTTCCGCATTTACAAGCCATTTTTTATGAATTACCCAAAATCATTGTTTTTCGTGTGTTATAGCCTATGGATCTGGCACCCACAAGCACCAAAAAGTTTTTCATCAAAAAAACTTTATGAGGACCTCTATAGAGAGTTGGGGAACCACAACGTGTATTTACATCATTTTAATGCCTATTTCTGCATTTACAAGCCATTTTTAATAATAACCAAATATCCTCAATTTTTCGTGTAGTATATAATCTATGGATCTGGCGTTGGGAGCACCCAATTGTTTTTCTCAAAAATCATTATGAAGACCTCTGTAATGAGTTAAGAAACCACCACGTATATTAACATCATTTGTAACACCTGTTTGAGCATTTAAAGTCCTTTTTTAGGAATTATCAAAAATCCTCGATTCTTCATGGGTTATAGCCCATGGATCTGTCACCCTGGAGCATCAATTTTTTTTTCTCAAAAAACTTTATTAGGACCACCATAATTAGTTTGGTAACCACCACATATACTCACATTATTTTTAACATCTAATTCTGCATTTACAGGCCATTTTTTAGAAATTATCCAAAATACTCGATTTTTTGTGTGTTATAGACCATGGATCTGGCGCGTCGGAAAACCTTAAATGCTTTTCTCAAAAAACATTATGAGGACCTTCATAATGAGTTGGGGAACCACCATGTATACTAACACCATTTTTAACGCTTATTTACGCATTTACTTGCCCTTTTTTTGAAATACCAAAAATCCTCAATTTTTCGTGTGTTAAAGGCCATGTATCTAGCTCCCGGAGCACCCAATTTTTTCTCTAAAAACTTTATGAGGACCTCCGTAATGATTTAGGGAACCACCACGTGTACTCACACATTTTTCTTAATGCCTATTTTCCGCATATACAAGCTCTTTTTCAGGAAATACCCAAGATCCTCATTTTTTCGTGTGTTATAGCCCACAGATCTGGCGCCCAGAGCACTCAAAAAGTTTTTCTGAAAAACTTGATGAACACCTCCAAAATGAGTTGGGGAACCACCATGTATACTCACACAATTTTTTAACACTTATTTCTATATTTACAGGCCAATTTTATGAACTACCCAAAATCCTTGATTTTTCATCTGTTATAACCCATAGATCTGGCGCCGCTGAGCACCTAAATGTTTTTTGTCAATAACTTTAA
Source organism: Solanum chiquidenum (assembly GCA_029582725.1). Taxonomy (NCBI): domain Eukaryota; kingdom Viridiplantae; phylum Streptophyta; class Magnoliopsida; order Solanales; family Solanaceae; genus Solanum; species Solanum chiquidenum. The sequence goes on from JAJOOS010000322.1 coordinate 35,130, forward strand.
AAGGACCTCTGTAATGAGTTAGGGAACCACCACATATGCATTTTTAGTTGAAAACCTTTATGAGGACCTTCGTAATGAATTGGGGAACCACTATGTGTGGTTACACCATTTTTAATTCCTATTTCTGCATTTACTAGCTTTGTTTTCTTGAAATTATCCAAATTCCTCAATTTATCGTGTGTTATAGCCCATGGATCTGGCGCCCCAGAACACCTAAACTGATTTTTCTCAAAAACTTTTATGAGGACCTCCGTAATGAGTTGGTGATATGATTTGATTAACGTTATCAAAGACACTTCATCCAATACTAAGCGTCAACGATCGTTAAGTAGTAATATAACCCAACTCACTCACCCTCCAATTGTCTGAAACATAGAATGTTATCCCTAAGAAACATCATCCTCAAAGGAGAGAGGTCTATTTGGTCACCATTGCTACTAGACATGCTCCAATTTCCTACTCAAAATAGCAAAACAAAACTAAAACAAAAAATTAAGTAAGTTCAACTATGACTAACAAGAACAAAATTCAACTTAACTAAAAATTCTCAAATAACACCACTCCCCGGCAGCAGCGCCATTTTGATTTGATTAACGTTATGAAAGACACTTCATCCAATATTAAGTGTCAACGATCGTTAAGTAGTAATATAACCTAACTAAAGGAGTTGGGGTCCAGTCACAAGGGAGTGGTTCGTAATTGAGAATCAATAGAAAGAATGAATATGCTCAAGTCAATCATAGGTAAAAACATTTACAAATAAAAGCATTGTTCAAATTTGGGGTGACAGAAGTGTCAAATAACAGGGGGATTTGGTTTCAACTATCAACTACAACAACAAAGAATATGAAAAATAAAAATATAGAGACGGGATTCTTGGGATGTGATTGGATCATGGGCTAAGGTAGTCAATTGGGTGATTATAATTAATAGTGAATCACTGTAAATCAGTGAATAAGCTAGACTTTAGTGGGGATAAACTTTCTCTCGAACAATTTACCTCGAATCAAATTGGTTTCTCTCGAACACCAATAAACAATAATTAAGAACAACCTTCCCTTTAGTCCATTCATTCTCTCGACTTGAATGTGTGGAAAAGGGTTTAGGATTCACTCTCTCGAGTTGAACCCATGACAACCCAATACCCACAAATTATCAATTCAGCAATCTTGGTTTTAAAACCTCTCTCTCGAGCAAGCCAAAAACACGAAGGTAGAGTTGCATTTGCAACTACATCCCTTTAGATTAAGCCACAATTACTGAATGAAATCACTTTTAAACAACATTTACACTATCAATTAACAATACCCAACAGCTAAATCAACCCATAATCACATAATCACACCCCAAGAATTGTGGTTTTTGCTAGACATCATAAAAAGGTAGAAATCGTTACCAAATTGTGTTTCCATCAACTGGATATGATTAATATTGTCTTTACAAAGTTCTAAGATGAAGAATCTTCAACACCCACTTCCAATTTCTCAGTAATGAAAATCTTCAAAGCTAAGGAGATATTGTCTCTAAACTCAGTTCTAAGCTCTCAAACTTAAAAACTGAACAATAATGAAAACTATTGAATGCTGGTTACTAAACTAAGAATTTAAAAATGTAATTATAGTCGCCAAAACATGTGTTGTGAAGGACCATTCGGTTCAATAAGTCGAGATCTCTGATCCACTCGGTGATTCGCCCTTTGATCAATTTCATCGCCTTTTTGCTTTGGCCTACAACATCTTCAAGTTTTATAACTTTGGACGATATGGCACTGAATCGCGGAACTGTTCGGCGACTCGCCGACTGCTCCTTTCTATCACCCACTTGATTTTCTCCTTTAGGGCTTGGCACACTGGAACATTAGGCGAGACCATGGCCATTCGGCGACTCGCCCAATGGGTTAGGCGATCCTCAGGCCTTCTTTTCTTCATTCTTCCAGCTGCCTTGTTCCTTTTTGCTCAATAGTGTCCATGCTTTGTTCCTCAATCCAAATACCTGAATGTCAAGGATTTACATCAGTTATTGGCACAAAATATGCATTTGAGACACTAAATCTATTAAAATAAAGCCCTAAATGAGTCCAAATCGTGGACTCATCTACACCCCCAACTTAAAATTTTGCTTGTCCTCAAGTAAAACTCTAGTTCAGTAGTTCAAAAAGGATGTCTCAAACAGTGCTACACAAGACTCATTCATGAATGCACACAAAAAGACTCAACTTACTCATGCAATGATCAATTGTACACTCAAAAATTCAAGTTGTGACTCTCTATTATCAAAGAATCTCAAGCTCTCAATAGTTGCTTCAAATGCAAGTTCAAGCTCAACAAAGGTAATAAAATGCCCTCACACAAAGAATGATTCCATATTCACACACAATGGTTCACAATTAAAGCTCCGGAATCAAATGCAATGCTCACACTAAAAAAGATGAACACAATGCATGATTTCACCCATAGGTTTGCCTGTATTTTCCAATCAACACTTGCTTCAGCTCACTCAAGATCAAAACGGTCTTTTCAAGGCTTGTAATGGGGCTGAGTGCAAAGGTATGGTCATTTAGGCTCAATGGTTGTAATCCTCATGAAATGTGGTGTGACCAACACTTTCTTTCCTTTTCTTCATCATTTTCATTCGTGCTCACATCCATTATTCACTTTCCATAAATTGTTGGAAATCCCATTTCTTCTTGCATTTTCACAACTTTATTCCACAATTTTTTCATTATTTTATTTATTTATATGGAGGGGTTCCATTTTTTTCAAAACCATGGGTCAAAGGGGACTTTTTTGCACTTCTTGATTTACCTTTTCTTTTCACCACACCTCCAACTTAGGCTTTTGTGCTAAGTTGGCTATTCAAACAAACCACAAATCATGAGGATTATGGGTAATGGATCAAGAGAGGCCACAATTTTATCAAGTTTCTTCCAAGAAAAGGTTAAGGCTCAAAGGGTGTTCAAACGGAGTTCACACACTCACAAGGTAGGCCACAAAAGAGGTATAATGTCAAATTATTTCACACTCCTCAAAATTGCCTAAGATCATATCAAGAGATTGCATCACCTAGTCAACCGGACCAACGGGGCAAATTCTAGGTGTCATTACACATGGTTCACGGTAAGCTCATCACACAAGGCATTGACACCAATGCCAAACAAGACTCCACACTTTCACTAGTGTGTAATGTTCATCACAAGAGACTCAATGTGATACTTGGCTATTCACAACGAGATGCAAAAAGTTCATATATTGTCTATGCAACTTCAGTTTTCCTCATCGTAGCCGCACATTCATTTTTTTCGATTATGAGCACTATTCAAGTCATCAGTATTGATCAAAACTGATACTCGAATTTGCAAGAGAACAACCACATTCAACACAAACAAGAGGTGGCATAATTTTTTCGGAAAGGTCCAAAAATCATTTACAATTAAAAATAAGGAGGCACAAGCTCATCTTCCACAAAAACAGTGTAATACACAATTGTAGCTCAAAACCTAATATATAAACAAAACCAAAGTGTAACAAAAGGTCACAAAAGGTGGGCCTCACCCCCACCATAAATAAAAATCATTTGTCCTTAAATGCAAGCAAAAATATCCAAAAGTCAAAATAAAGTAAGACAGAGAGGGAGGTAAAGAAGGGATCATGTCTACTCATTCACTCCATCTGTCGGGGCATCAGTGCCCGGTGCATCAGTCTGGACTTTAATTCCCGGAGTCAGCTCAGAATGAACAATAGTTGCACTAGGATCAGCCAAGGGTGTACCCGCCAAAGAATCTTGCACAACTGCATCTACCATGTCCTCATCGGTCTCAGTAAGGCCCTCATACGAAGCTTCCTCAATCACCTCAAGCATCTCCTCATCCGTCTCCGCCTCATACTTGGGATCAACTGCCTCTTCAATTCTAACCTCATCTTCAGTGGTAGCCGGAGGCATGTCTGTTACATCTGGGATCTCCACCATCCCAAAAATCATGGACATATCGGAGGACTTCAGCTGATCCACATCGCTCCTCAACACAGTAATAGCAGCCTTTAAAGTTGTCACCTTCTCGGTGGCCCCTTGGCCACGCTCACACACCGCTATCCTAGCAGCAAGGGCGTCAATGGTAGCTATCAATGGTGTCACAACATCAGCCAGGGCAGTCTGAATCATGCCCGGAATGGAGGTCTCAAGTCTGGCAGCATGACGATTGGCAGAGTAGGCAAGCTACCCTATCCGAAGTAATGCAGCCTGAGTGAGTGGGGTCCGAGAGACAGTAACAACAGCAGGTCTAGGAGGCAGGGAAACAACAGAAGAACCTGGATTGTCAGAAGGTACAACACAAGAAGTACCTGAAGTCCCAGGGGCCGGAGTAGGCAAAAATGCCTCTGCAGGTAGTGAGTGTTTGTCTACAACCGGGAAAGAGGCCACCGGGGCTACCTTTTTCTTCTTCTCCGCCTCATCATTCAAATATTCTACCTCAATCTTCCGGATATCAGTAGGGGAATTGGGAATCACTTTCATATTCTTCTTTTCATCTCTAGGGACCCGAGTCCATCTGCATAGCTCAGTGATCAACACCGGGAAAGGAAGTGAGGTCTGGCGCTGCATGGGCCTCATGACCATCTCCTGTGCTATAGTGATCCCAAATTTATCCTTGTCTCCTTTATGATGCAACCCAGATAGGCTGCCTTGGCTAGGCGGAGGATCGACTTGTTCTGGGATAGCATGATAGTACTGCTGATGAAGCCAAACTAGAACCTTGCAGCTACGTTAAGATCCTTCGTTTCAATTTGTGCTCCAATCTCTAGCCATTTAGGAGTACCACCTAATATCAGCGGGGCCAACAATTTCGTCATATTGTCCAGAGTCTTTGTCCTGATCAGATGCTGGAACATGTCATCAATGTCATCGGGGTAATCTAGGACAACATTAATAGCTTCACTGTCACACTTGACCTTCTTTCCCTGGACAACTACATAGTCAACCGGTTTGAATGCTGCTGCCTACTTTTTCTTCTATGGTATCAAGACCCCATAAGAAGCGTAGAACTCCCGGACCCAATTTGGAATATATGGGCCATGGGACTTGGTGAATATCTGGAAATTATGAGACTTCTGACAGCTCATAATCTTTGGGTACCAATTAATCACCCCATAAGTGGACAAACGTTTCTTCTCAATAATCCTCCTCAGCTCCTCAGTCTTTAATATGTTGATCGACTTGGGATGAGGACCCTGAACTGGTGGTGCAAGCACCACTACCTATGCTGGAAGTGGAGGAGGAGTGGTGGTGGGCTGAGGATTTTTTATCCTAGATGAATTGTTCATCCGTTTGGACAACAACTCTACCGTCTGTGCTGCTATTAGCTCATAATCATCAGAAGCTACAGTCTGAGGCTCCTGGTGCTCACTATCACTCTCAGAAGAAGTGAGGTGAGTGGCATAGATCCTGCCACTATCGGAGATGACTTTCAGTGACGCAGGTGCCTTCTCTTTGCCTTTGCCTTTCCCACTAGTTGTGGGAAGTTTGGTGGCTTTACCCCTGGATGCAACTGCATCCTCATTGTGTGTAATCCCCTTTGTTTTCTTTCGGCGTGGCATGTTTCTACCTACAACCTTAGGTCTAGCCATGTCTGCAAAAAATCAGGAAAAAGTTGGAAATTTTTCAGTTAGAAGCACAAAAAAATAATTGCAGACAGAAACGTCGAACAAGTCGGCGAGCTAGATCAGGATCGCCGAAAGGATTGGCTTAAAATTTTCAAAACAATTTGACATGTCGGCGATGGGAAGGCCTTTCGGCGAATCACTGACAATATTCGACGAGCAAGACTTAGCCCGGGAAAGTTACAGTGCAATTTTAGCTAAAGGGGTACAGACAAAGGGAGATCAAGAAAACTTTTGGCGAGTCGCCGAGTGCCTTCGGCGAGTCACCGAGTTCCTCTGGCGACCTCAACTTCTCGCCGAAAGTTACAGAGTCACACATAAAGTATAGTAGGAAATTAAAGGCGAGATGGGGAACTTCGGCGAACCGCCGAGTGGTTCGGCGAGCTAGACCCAGCTCGCTAAACGACCCAACGCGCCTACTTTCAACCCAATTTCTCGAATTCAACCCCATAACCCCTGAAAACAAAAGCAAAGCATGCACTTATTAAATTAAAACAAGACCGATAACACCCATTACCCCGGGATACTCAAACTTCTCCTAGTTTTGCTAGATTTGGCCATTTGATGACTTTTGCCCTTAAGAATGATGTCACCTGCTCTATCATTGGGCAAATTACATCATTTGGCATAAATACGGGTTACTTAGACTTCACCCAACTAGACCCAACAACATGCAAGCACAAACCCACAAGAATTAACCAATTTTAACATACCAAATTATGGGAATTCAACAATATAAACAATACACGCAACATTATCAAATTAAAACAGGCATTCAAACTTACTAACACTATCATAGAGGCCCAGCATACTTTAATCAAGATAAAATCATTTGCATAAGAGTACAAAATCGCTAAACAAAGATTTGGGGTTCGGAAAACAAACCTTAAATGCTGAATAATCAAGACTGAAATGCTAGGCGGCAAGGTAATCCTACTCCGAGCACAAATCAATGACTAAAATATGATAGAAAGGCAAATATATAGAAACTAAAGTGTGGGTGTGAGTTTGGGAAGTTCAAAAGTGAGGGAAAGTGAAAGAGTTGGAAGTTTAAACCTTTGGCCTTTTAAAAACCGTCCAGTTCTCGCCCATTCGGCGACATTAGTTGTGCTCGCCGACCCACTCAGCGACACGCTGAGTGGTCACTAAACTCACCAAGTTTTACAAGACCAGTTAATGTGGGGGTCCAAACGGCGGGCTAGATCGCGGTCGCCGACCTGGTCGATGACTCGCCAATCATTTCCTAGGCTCACCGAGTTTTACAGACTCCAATGTAAAATTGTCTTGAGTCCAATGACGGTCCTTCGGTGATGCGTCGACTAGACCTTTAGCTCATCAATCTGCACTTTTCAAACACTTTCCATAGTTCAACCTACACAAACAACACACCGTTATTTCTTAAAGCAAAAAAAAAGTGATAAACATTTGGGTTGCCTCCTAAGAAGCGCCTTAGTTAACGTTGTGGCAGGACTTCCCCACTTAATATTGATTTGTGGGGTAGAGAAGAGACACATGACCCATTTGGGTCTCCAGTAGCTGAAAAAATATGGAATGGGAAGCAGTCATCTCATTCAGCAGTGAGACATTCTCTTTTATCTCATTCAACATTTTGTCGTGACTTTCGACTTTGTGGAGAATGAGTGAGAGTATCTCCTCTATTTTCCCACCCTCATACACCTTGGATTTTATACACTCGTGAGGGGGAATGTACCAGTTTTTCTTTTTATCCGGTGCTTCCAATTCCATGATCTTTTTGGCCACTAGATCCAGCTAGGTCAACAGTGTGGCCAAAATGTGGTCTTTCTCAGTCTCGTTGTTGGTCTTGGCCATGTGATCAAGGAGCTGGTATGCTATTGCATAGGGTAGTCGTGAGAAACCCCCCGAACATATTAGTTCAGCCACTCCTCTGTTTTCTGGGCCAAGACTTCTACAGAAGCAGTCTAATAGCATGTTATCTAAGATTCCATGAGCTGGGCACTGCAGCAAGAGTGACTTGAATCTCATCCACAACTCATGGATTGACTCACCCTCCAATTGTCTGAAACTTAGAATGTTATCCCTAAGAAACATCATCCTCAAAGGAGAGAGGTCCATTTGGTCACCATTGCTACTAGAAATGCTCCAATTTCCTACTAAAACAGTAACACAAAAACTAAAACTAAAAATTAAGTAAGTTCAACTATGACTAACAAGAACAAAATTCAACTTAACTAAATGTTCTCAAATAACATCACTCTCCGGCAGCGGCGCCATTTTGATTTGATTAACGTTATCAAAGACACTTCATCCAATACTAAGCGTCAACAATCATTAAGTAGTAATATGACCCAACTAAATGAGTTGCGGTCGAGTCCCAAGGGAGTGGTTCATATTTGAGAATCAATAGAAAAGCAAGAATATGCTCAGGTCAATCTTAGGTAAAAACATTTACAAATAAAAGAATTGTTCAAATTTGGGGTGACAGAAGTGTCAAATAACAGGGGGATTCGGTTTCAACTATCAGCTACAACAATAAATAATACAAAAAATAACAAATATAGAGACGGGATTCTTGGGATGTGATTGGATCATGGGCTAAGGTAGACAATTGGGTGATTGCAATTAATAGTGAATAGCTCTAAATTAGTGAATAAGCTAGACTTTAGTGGGGCTAAACTCTCTCTCGAATAATTTACCCCGAATCAAATTTGTTTCTCTCGAACACCAATAAGGAGCAATTAAGAACAACTTCTGCTTTAGTCCATTCACTCTCTCGAGCTGAATATGTGGAAAAGGGTTTAGGATTCACTTTCTCAAGCTGAACCCATTACAACCCAATACCCATAGACTATCAATTCAACAATCTTGGTTTTAAAACCTCTCTCTCTCGAGCAAGCCAAAAACATGAAGGTAGAGTTGCATTTGCAACTACAACCCTTTAGATTAAGCCACAATAACTGAATGAAATCACTTTTAAACAACATTTACACTATCAATTAACAATACCCATCAGCTAAATCAACCCATAATCACATAATCACACCCCAAGAATTAGAGTTTTAGCTAGACATCATTAAAAGGTAGAAATCATTACCAAATTGTGTTTCCATCAACTGGGTACGATTAATATTGTCTTTACAAAGGTCTAAGATGAAGAATCTTGAACACCCACTTCTAATTTCTCAGAAATCGAAATCTTCAAATATTCAATACTAAGGAAATATTGTCTCTAAACTCAGTTTTAAGCTCTCAAACTTGAAAACTTAACATTAATGAAAATTATTAAATGTTGGATACTAAACTAACAATTTAAAAATGTGTTTATAGTCACAAAAACATGTGCTGCGAAGGACCATTCGGCGCAATAAGTCAGGATTGCCGATCCACTCGGTGATCCGCCCTTTGGTCAATTCCATCACCTTTTTGCCTTTGCCTTCAACATCATCAAGTTTTGTAATTTTGGGCGATATGACACTTCAATCCAGAACTGTTCACCGACTCGCCGACTGCTCCTTTCTATCGCCGACTTAATTTTCTCCTTCAAGGCTTGGCACACAGGAACATTAGGTGAGACCATGGCCGTTCGACGACTCGCCCAATGGGTTAGGCGATCCTCAGGCCTTTTTTCTTTGTTCTTTCAGTTGCCTTGTTCCTTTTTGCTCAATAGTGTCCATGCTTTGTTTCTCAATCCAAATACTTGAAATTTAAGGATTTACATCAGTTATTGGCACAAAATATGCATTTGAGGACACTAAATCTATTAAAATAAAGTACTAAATAAGTCCAAATCATGGACTCATCATGAACCACCACATATACTCACACTTATTTTTAATGCATGTTTCAGCACTTACAAGCCCTTTTTAGGAATTGCCCAAAATACTTGATTTTCCATATGTTATAGCCCATGGATTTGGCGCCCCGAGCACCCAAAATTTTCTTCTCAACAAACATTACGAGTACCTCCATAATCAGTTAGGGAACCACCACGTATACTCACACCAATTTTTTAACGCCTATTTCTGCTTTAACAGGCCTTTATTAAGGAATTACCAAAAAATCTCAATTTTTCGTATGTTTATTGCCCATGGATCTGGCGTCCCGGAGCACCTAAAAACTTTTCCTCAAAAAACTTTATGAGGACCTCCGTAACGAGATGGGAAACAACCACGTATACTCACACTATTTTTAATGCCTAGTTCCGCAATTACAGGATGTTTTTTAGGAATTACCCAAAATCCTGGTTTTTTCATTTGTTATAGCACATGGATCTGGCGCTTTGAGCACCCAAAATGTTTTCCTCAAAAAACTTTATGAGGACCTCCATAATGAGTTGGGAACCACCACATATACTGACACTATTTTTAACGTCTATTTCTGCATTTATAGGCCCTTTTTTGGGAATTACCCAAAATCCTTGATTTTTCGTGTGTATAGCCCATGGATCTGGCGCCCCGGAGCACCCAATTTTTTTTCCCAAAAAACTTTATGACGAACTCCGTAATGATTTGGGGAACTACCACGTAAGCTCACACCATTTTAACGGCTATTGTCGCATTTACAAGCTTCTTTTTAAAAATTATCCAAATTCCTCGATTTTTTGTGTGTTATAGCCCATGGATCTGGCACCCCGGAACATCCAAAATATTTTTCTCAAAAAACATTATGAGGACCTCGGTAATGTGTTGGGGAACCACTACGTGTATGCACACTATTTTTTAATGCTTGTTTCCGCATTTACAAGCTCTTTTTAGGAATTGCCCAAAATCCTTGATTTTCCATGTGTTATAGTCCATGGATTTGGCGCCCGGAGCATCTAATTTTTTTCTCAATAAACTTTATGAGGACCTCCGTAATGAATTGGGGAACCACCACGTATACTCACACCAATTTTTTAATGCCGATTTCTGCTTTTACAGTCTATTTTTTAGGTATTAACAAAAATTCTTGATTTTTCGTGTGTTATCCCATGGATGTGGCGTCCCGGAGCACCTCAGATTTTTTTTTCAAAAAACGTTATGAAAACCTCCGTAACGAGTTGGGGAACCACCACGTATACTTACACAATTTTTTAATGCCTATTTCCGCATTACCAAGCCTTTTTTAGGAATTAGCCAAAATCCTTAATTTTTTGTTTGTTATAGCAATAGATCTGGCGCACTAAGCACCTAAAATTATTGTTTCAAAAAACTTTAGAGGACCTCCGTAATCAGTTAGGGAACAACCATGTATATTCACACCTATTTTGAGCGCCTATTTCCGTATTTACAGACCCGTTTTTAGGAATTACCTGAAATCCTTGATTTATCATGATTTGGTGCCCATAGAACCCAAAATTGTTTACTCAAAAACTTTATGAGGATGTCCGTAATGATTTGGGAAACCACCACGTATACTCACACCATTATTAAGGTCTATTTTCGCTTTTACAAGCCATTTTTTAAGAATTACCCAAAATCCTTGATTTGTCGTGTGTTATATAGCCCATCTCTTGGCACCCAGAGCACCTAGAAATTTCTTCTCAAAAACTTTATGAGGACCTCTGTAATGAGTTGGGAAACCACCACATATACTTACACCATTTTTTAACGCATATTTATACTTTACAGGCCCTTTTTAGGAATTACACAAAATCCTCAATTTTTCTTGTGTATAGGTCATGGATCTAGCGCCCCGTAGCACCTAAAAAAACTTTCTCAAAAAACTATATGAGAACCTCCGTAATGATTTGGGGAACCACCACGTATAGTTACACCATTTTTTTAACGCCCGTTTCCGCATTTACAAGCCCTTTTTTAGAAGACTCAATCATGAATGCATACAAAAAGACTCAACTTACTCATGTAAGGATGAATTGCGCACTAACAGATTCAAGTTGTGACTCACCATTATCAAAGATTCTCAAGTTCACCATACTTGCTTCAAATGCAAGTTCAAGCTCAACAAAGATATTCAAATGCCCTCACACAAAGAATGATTCCATAATCACACACAATGGTTCAACAATTTATAGCTCCAAAATCACAATCAACACTCACACTCACAAAGATGAACACATGCATGACTCCACCTATAAGTTTGCCCTTATTTTCCAATCAACACTTGTTTCAGCTCACTAAAGATCAAAAAGGTCTTTTCAAAGCTTGTAATGGGGTTGAGTGTAAATGTATGGTCATTTAGACTCAGTGGTTACTATCCTCATGATGTGGTGTGAACAACACTTCCTTCCCTTTTCTTCCTCATTTTCATTCATGCTCAAAAGTCACCCCATTATTTATTTTCAATGAAACTTTGAACACCCCATTTCTTTTTGCAACTTTATTTCAAAACTTTTTTTTGTATGGAGGAGTTCCATCTTTTTCAAAACCATGGGTAGAGAAGAATTTCTTTACATTCCTTGATTTACCTTCTCTTTTGACCACACCCCCAACTTAGGCTCTTGGCCTAAGTTGTCTATTCAAACAAACCACATCTCATGAGGATTAAGGGTGAATGGATAAAGAAAGGTCACAATTGCATCAAGTTTCTTCCAAGAAAAGGGTAAGGCTCAAAGGGTGCTCAAACAAAGATCACACACACACAAGGTAGGCCACAAAAGAGGTATAATGTCAAATTGTTTCACTCTTTAAATTTTTTGTCTAAGATCATTTCAAGAGCTCACATCACTTGGTCAATCGGACCAACGGGGAAAATTCTATGTGTCATCACACATGGTTCACGGTAAGCTCATCATACAAGGATTTGACACCAATATCAAACAAGACTCCACACTTTCGCTAGTGTTCAATGTTCATCACGAGAGACTCATTTGATAACCGACTAGTCACAACGAGATGTAAAGAGTTCACATATTATCTATGCAACTTCATTTGGTCTCATCGTAGCCGCACATTCATTTTTGTTCGATTATGAGCACTATTCAAGTCATCGATATTGATCAGGACCGATACTCAAATTTGCAAGAGAACAACCACATTCAAACACAATCAAGAAGTGGCAAAAATGGGTCAAAAAGGGTCCAAGCACACCGCAGAAATTCATTGACCACAAGTACACAAACCCTACCAAATGCATTCAACATTGTCCCCAATGTGAGTACAGAACGGACACTCCCGCTAGTAAAACAAGAATAAAAATAAAAACTATCAAATAAAGATAAAATTCTAGTATGTAAACATGTAGAGCAAGGTGGGGAGGAATCTTCACTAAGCGCCCAGTCAGCGAGAAAATGAGATAGTCGCCGAATGCTTCGGCGGTGCACCCAATGAGAAGAATATTGCCTTTTGTTCCAGATCGACAAACAAATAGCATGCATTTCCAAACACCAACTGATATGGAGACATACCAATGGGTGTCTTGAAAGTTGTCTCATATGTCCACGGAGCATCATCCAACTTCTTTGCCCAATCTGTTCTTTTGGAATTCACTATCTTTGCTTATATCGCTTTGATCTCCCAGTTCAATACCTCGACTTGACCACTTGTTTGCGGATCATATGGTGTTGCCACCTTGTGTTGTTTAACCCCATATTTGTCCAAAAGTGCACTAAAAACTTTATTATAAAAATGTAAGCCTGTATAATCACTCTAGGTGTGTCAAACCTTGAGAATATGTTCTTCTTCAGAAAACCAGCAACAGTGTTACCATCAGTTTCAGACAAGGCGACCGCCTCAACCCATTTGGACACATAGTCCACTGCCACCGGTATATACATTTTCCCATAGGAGCTCACAAATGGTCCCATAAAGTCAATTCCCACACATCAAACAATTCCACCTCCAAAATAAGTGTCATTAGCAGTTCATGCCGATGAGAGATGGCTCCTTGCCTCTGACACACATCACAACCCTTGAATAAGTCAATTGAGTCATGATGGATAGTAGGCTAGTAGTACCTACTTTGGAGTACCTTGTGGGAAGTCTGTGCACCCCCATGATGATCACGTACCGGAGAGGAGTGACAGGCTTCTATGATATTCAGCATCTCAGCCTCAGGGATAAATTGCATGATCATGTTGTCAGCACACACCCTCTATAAATATGGTTCATTCCAGAAATACTTTCCCACATCATGTAGGAATTTCTTCCTTTGTTGGAATGTCAACCCTTCAGGCATCGACTCGCTGACAAGAAAATTAGCAAAGTCAACTAACCAAGGAATGAGATGAAGAGTGGTTTCTAATATCTGCTCATCTGGGAATGAGTCATTTATGTCTAACTAAAGTTCGTCTTTATTCTCTGCCTCCAACCTACACAGGTGATCAGCCACTTGATTTTCACAATCTTTTTTATATTTGACTTCAAAGTAGAATATTTGCAATAACAACACCATCTTATCAATCTTGGCTTTGCATCTTTCTTTGCCATTAAATACTGCAGTGTTGCATTATCAGTGTGAACTATCACTCTACTGCCCAACAATTATGCCCTGAACTTCTCAAATGCATATACCACAACAAATAGCTCCTACTCAGTAACAATGTAGTTATGTTTTGCCCCATTTAGCGATTTGCTATCATAGTAGATCGGGTGGAAGATCTTGTTGCACTTCTGCCCTAACAAAACTCCCAAAGCAGTACCACTTGCATCACACATCACCTCAAATGGTTCCAACCAATCCGAGCCAATGATCACTGGGCAAATACCATCTTTTCTTAGAGGAACTCAAAGGCTTCTAAGCATACATCATCAAAGGCAAATTTCACCTCTTTCTCCAATAATTTGCACAAGGGGTGTGCAATTTTTGAGAAATCCTTGATGAATCGCCTATAGAATCTTGCATGACCCAAAAAACTCCGAATACATTTTACACAAATAGGCGAAGGGAACTTTTCAATTACCTCATCTTTGCTTTGTCTACCTCCAGTCCCTTTTATGACACCTTGTGGCCTAGGACTATGCCTTCATTAACCATGAAATGACACTTCTCCCAATTAAGCACCAAATTAGCCTCCACGCATCTCTGTAGTGCCCTGCTAAGATTCAACAAACAATCATCAAATGTGTCACCTACCAAAGAGAAATCATCCATGAACACTTCCAAAGTGTCCTAGTGGTACATCAAATGGATATCAAAACAACATTTCTAAATGGTGATTTAGAGAAAGAGATCTATATGACTCAACCTAAGGGTTTTGTGGTTCCAGGACAAGAGGATAAAGTATGTAAATTGGGAAAGTCCTTGTATGGACCAAAACAAGCACATAAGCAATGATATGAAAATTTTAATATCACATTAGCGGATAATGACTTTATTATAAATTCGTATGATACATGTGTTTATTCTAAGATGACGGGTTCAGATTGTGTGTTATATGTTTATATGTAGATGACATGTTAATCTTTGGTCCTAATGTGAATGTTATTAATGAGACAAAGAACTTTTTGTCTTCTAAATTTGAAATGAAAGACCTTGGTGAAGCAAATGTGATTTTTGAAGTGAAAATCAAATGAACTGCTAATGGTTTCTCTTTGTGTCAGTCTCATTACATTGAAAAAGTTTGATTGTTTTGATGTAGTTCCAGTGAGAACTCCTTATGATCCTAGCATACACTTGAGGAAGAATAAAGAATTTAGTGTTTCTCAAACTGAATATGCTAAAATAATTGGGAGCGTAATTTTCTCATGAACTATACTCGGCCTGATATAGCTTATGTTGTTAGTAGATTGTGTAGATATACTTATAATTCCTGTAGTAAACATTGTAATGATCTTCATCGCTTGCTGAAGTATTTAAGAGGTACTATGAATTTGTGTTTGCATTTTAATAAATTTCCTGCTGTCTTAGAAGGGTTTTGTGATGCAGACTGGGTAACTGACAACAATAAAGTTAGCTCCACCAGTGGCTATGTGTTTACTTTGAGTGCAGGTGTTATTTCATGGAAGTCTTCCAAACAGACTTGTATAGCACGTTCTACCATGGAATCTGAATTTATTGCTCTCGAGTTGACAGGGAAAGAAGCTGAGTGGCTGAGAAATCTCTTGGTGGATATGCCATTGTGGGGAAGACAAGCTTCATTAGTCTCTCTTCATTGTGACTCACAAGCAGCAATTGGATTTGCCAAATATAGTGTGTATAATGGAAAAAAGAGACATTTTCGCATCAGGTATGCAGTTAAACAGTTGTTAAAACTAGGTGTTATTTCCTTGGAATATGTAAGGTCCGAATGAAATTTGGCGGATCCTATGACCAAGAGCTTGAGAAGGAAAATTATTCTTGAAACGTCGAGGGAGATGGGGCTAGAGATCATTGATTGAGGTAATGTGATGGACATGTTAGGCCTCAATATACACCACATATTCTATCCCTATGGCGTGAGGTAGTGTTTTATAAGGTTGAGCTTATTTTTCTCTTAATGATTCTATAGCCTTAAGGTGGTCTATTTGAGATGGACTTGATGGAATCACCTACGTGAGTGTAAAGGTGTGGTCGCCTTTTATGAAAGACTTAGGTCATCTTTCTAGAGCACTCATAAGACCCAAGGTGTGTGTGCATGACCATAAAAGCACTTTGTTTGTATCGCGGAGGTTGCTTAAAATTTAAGGATATAGTATGTGTTATGGGGGGTCTCAATTCATATCCATTCAGTTCAAGAGTGCTTCACTTTGTGGATGTTAAGTTTTTGCCTCATTTCACTATGTGTTAATTCAAATCGAAATATATTGACACTTAAGTAGATGTTCCTTCCTTTTGTCCAAATTTTGTTCTTACTCTTTATCTTTGCATTATTGGGGGATTGTGAAATTAATTACACCTTTATTCATTTTGTGTAATGCAAAGAACAATATTTCCGTTCTTTGTAAAATACGTTACAAAGAGAATAACATTTCCGTTCCAAAACAAAAAGGAGAGTTTATGTAGAATGTGGTGTAATGGCCTTTAATGCCATTAACATTCACAATACGTTATACAAATTAACTCTTTACTTTGAAACTCCTCTTTGAAAATCCTATAAAAGCATGGTCTTTTGTGAACAAGAATATAACACACCAACACAAACAAAAAGAAGAGAAAAACATTTTCTTCGTTTCTTCTTATCTTATTCTTAGAATTTTATTTGGGCAATTGGTTTGGGGAAACCTCCAAACTTTCAGCCACGAGTGCACGTGTTTGAGAGTAACAGTGGAACCTTGGGGTGTGTCCGGCTACAAAGATTTGCACCTGAGTCAGGCCAAAATCGCTTTCAAGGTAGTGACTTGCCACGACACAGTGTTTGTGATAAGCTCTTCAGTTCTTTGTAATTCCTATACAATATCAATATTGTAGTATTTTTCCTAACACCGGTTGATGGAGGACGTGCTAAAAATCATGAGATAGTCTCACTTGACTTGGGAATATATCAATGAATTGAAACATTGGGAATTTATATTAAAATACCAAGATGAGGTGTCTATATGTGCACTATCAAAGTTAGAGTGCTTACTTGCCAACTGAGATCTAGTTGAGTGGGTGTGTTTTTTTATGTATTATGCCTTTTATTGTTAGTGTAATTGAAATGGAAAAATCTGGAATTGCACATTTACTATCTCGTCTAGAAGATACATTATTTATATTTTACTCACCAAAAAGAAAAGAGATGTTGTAATTTGTTATTTTAAGTTTTTTATTATTCATGAGCCTAGATTATTGTAATTTGTGTGATATTAAATATTTATTACTCTCTCCCTCATTTTGCTCTATCATTTTGTTTGATTGAAGAGAAATATTTTCTCTCAGCCGCTCTGTCACACTCTTCTTTGTAAGTTGTCTTGCATTTTTTCTCTTAATAGTTGGATTTTTTTTTTTGAATTTAGAATTTTTTGGATGAAAGTAGGAATAAAAAGTGCAAAGGTTATGATATTTTTTTGTTGAATTTAGAATTTTTGGGATGAAAGGTTGAATAAAAAGTGCAAAGGATCGCTAAGTGGAGTTCTATACTATTTTGCTTAGTCATTTTTCCTTGGTTTCATTTTATTTTGCTCAAATTAAACAAATTTTTTTCTTTCAAAGTGTGTATGAATGTGGCTTGAGGTTCTATGTCATTTGATTTGGTTTAAGTTTGTTCTTAGCCCTTTTATCCATTAAACATTTAACAAAACCACTTAAAATTAGTCCAACGATGATGAACCTTCTTAATAGCTTAAGAACAAGAGGTTTAATTGGATTTCTTGGGTTTGAGGAAGATCTTTTATACAATCGAATAGATTCGAAGGGCGTCATATAGCCAACCTATGAAATTTAGAATTGAGGGAAAATTGATTGATTAATTGATAAGTTACATGCATAACAATATTTTTTCGGGTGATTATCATTGATCTTTTAGTTCGGATTAATTAGATAGCAATGATGATCCTTTCCTTCTTGAAGAAGACTAGCTTATAATTAAAATAAAAATCCAATGGCTAGATACTTCTTTATGGCAAGAGAGAATGATTTTTTTTCTCAATTTAACAATCATTACCTATCGCTATTAGATACAGATGAACTTCTTTTGTAGTTTTTCTATCTCCGGTAACTATAATTTCTTGTGAACGTTGTAGTGGGATTTTTTCCTTTTGCAATTTTGTTTATGTGGAAGTTGGCTTAATGTTGAATTAATTTGATGGATGATCCTTGCTGAATAGAAAAGAGGGATTTTTTGGTGTGAGGTGGGGCGTTGACAGCTCATGCTAATTAGTGCCCTAAAGGCAAAAATAAATCTGAGCTCTAAATTTAATTTGTTATTTTTGAAATGCAAAGTTATTTCTTTTTTTTAATGAAAAAAATTATTTCTATGGTTTTAAACTATATACATACTTATATATATATATATATATTTATCTTGTGGTTTTAAACATGAAATGTAGAAGATAAATTTAAAAAGTGAAAGAAAACAAAAAAAAAAAATCTTTAATGTTTCGAAACGAACTAAAAAAGACAAATAAATTGAAAGACACAATATAACTTTTTTTGTTAAAAAAGACTTGAAACAAGTCTATTATTACTACAAATGGGGGCTTCAAATTTGGGTAACTATGACGGATTCCTCATTTTTGAAGGCATTGAGCCGTCCCTAGGCGGGGGGTGTATGGCTTAAAACGGGGGATCATTTTCCTCACGTGCATGTGTGGTTGCGGTTTGGGGAAGCCTTGCGGTGGTTGAACACTTTAAGGATAGATTTTCCCTTTAGGTAATCTCGAGTATGATATAAGGAAATTTGGTACAAAGTTATAAGTTATTTAATATGTCGAATTAAATTCCTCTTTTTTCCTCTGAGTGCATTCGATTCTCGGAGAAGTACTTCAGTCATATATTCAAAATATATGTGGAAAAGATATTAAGAACGGAAAGTGACGTTCTTGCTAGCAGCTCCAACAAGTTACCATTGAATTTAATAAATAACACTACTCAATTACCAGTACCAGTAACTCTACATGTATTTAAAATCTTGTAAAATATGAAAGTACTTTCCATATGGTGGTGAGGAATAAGTTAGTATCTAAAATTATTATCTTTATAGATGATAATATACACTAGACATTCAACATGTTGCTTTAAAGATGTTCTTGTGTAACACAAGTGTTCTTTATATGTGCTAACCATTGTCTACTCGTGTCACTTTCATATGCTTTGTGTACACTTTAGTTTTTTTATTTCAAAAGAACATTTCAAAATCACAACCAATCAGTCTAACACACAACGAAACATTTTTTGTTGCAGCTCAGATGGACAGCAACAATTCTCACGTTGACAACTCGACCTTCAATGGGAATTCAACCCCTGCTAATGTGCCAAGAGATGTAGGCACAGCTGAAAGTATTGTTGGTAATGTCCTACCCCAAATCGAGGAACAACGGGCAGCCTACCAAGAATTTTATCATAGATATCTTGCTCTATTTCCTACACAAAACGTGATTCCAGTTAAGTTTCTTCACTTAACCAAGGTTGTTTTGTTTATCTTTTCCATGCCTTATCACTTAAACTGTGTTTGTCCCTTGATTTTAAACTTAATCGTATGCTTATATTTAATTTAGGTATTTGTTGCTTAGATAAAAAGATACCCACTCAGAAAACATTTTTTGTTATTTTTCAATAATTCTTGGTTGAGTTATTCTCAATTGAAAATATTCCAAAAATTGTCAGATGTTTTAACAACATTCAACTCCTAATTGTAACCTGAAATCTAATAAGTGTTTGATGAGTATATTCAGTTGGGCAACATTTCCCCTTTAAATGATACTCCCTCGATTTCAAAAAGGATGGCCTAGTTTGACTTGACATGTAGTTTAAGAAAATAAAGTAGACTTTTCAATCTGTAGTCTTAAATTAATGTTGTGTCAAATTTACCGAAATTCCCTTTAATCTAGTAGATTTAAACATTTCACAGAGAAAGTGGAAATTGAAGTGTTGTTCTTTTCATTTTCTTGATGCCTTTGATATCCTTTTCATGTCCTTGTGAGTTGATGGTTCTTAAAGTCTGGCGAACTTGTATTTTTTTCCATATTAAATGTTTTTTCTATTTTGTTGTGCAATGAATCTGCTCCTAAATGAGTTCAATATTTCAGGAAAGAGATGGAGATGATGGGAAGGTAATGCTTTGAAAACACAACAATTTAAAAGTTTGACACTTGAATTTTCTTTTTATGGATATGTTATCCTGTTGCATGGTGTTTTATATTTTAGGAAATTTTGGAACTCCACACGCGTATAACTGCTGGATTAAGATTAATGGCTTTCCATTTAAGCACTAAAGTCCATACATACCAATTGCCCAAGTCAACATGTCTTGACGGCAAGGAGCGTTGCTCCATATGCTTGGTAAGTGACACATAATTTTAGGACCCCCACCCCTAAGTTTGTAAGCTTATTTATGTTTGGTTCTGACCTTCTCCTTTTTTGGGTCATGTTTGTCTTAGGATGACTATTACGACAAGGAAAAACTCACTGAAATCAATTGTGGTCATTTATACCACTTTGGTTGTATTAGAGAGTGGATCAAGCTCAAGAACTCTTGCCCTATTTGCAAGAGAGATGCAGGTGCAAGAATCAATTAAAATTTTCGTTGGGTGGACTAGCTAGTGGAGTTGCGTCGTTAAGCTCAAGAGAGTTGAATTAAACCTAAAATTAAGGAACCATTCTAAGTTTGAGAAAAACAATGGTCTTTAAGTTTGATATGTTTTCTTTCTTTTTCGACTATACTAAGTTTTATCAAGACTTTGAAGCTGAGTATAAGTTGGTACTCATGTTGGTTTGAGTTTTTGGCATCGAGCAAATTTGGTTCATAATCGATGCTTAATTTGAAAACCTCTTGATTCTTAGCTTTGAATGCCTCCCGATTTGTTTCTATATAGAAGGTAGTCATTCTATTCAACTAAACACCAACAACAACAAAAGTATATATTGTCATTCCAAACCATCAATAACAAAAATCGCTAGGCTGATTCACAGTGATAACCCTAGAAATCACAAGCACATATAATTTGCTGAGAGAACGATCGCCATCAGAGAGCATCTAGGTTAATTAGTGATTTTATAATATATATTAGTGGCAGTTTGTAACTTTCAACTATTCTGCTTTAGTGATTGTTTTTTAATTATAAAAATGTTGAGCGGAGGTGCAAGGCTCGAATAACTTGAATTTTCAATGTCAATTAAAATAGATATCCCGTTGGTGGAACATGAATATGAGAAGATTGATGATCTTAAGATCTTCTTATGTCATATGCATGCTAATTAATTCAAGTATTTGCTTCCTTTTTATTTTGTTGTCTCCGTGACCATCATCTAAAATGAACAAGTTTTGTGTTTATCATTTAAAATAGAGATCCATCTCTTTCTCATGGGGCGGGTATATTGTTTCCGGTTAGGTAAATTATAATCAAAAAAAAAATTATTTCACCCAATAAGAAAAAGTGACACGTAATAATTAATTTTGTAAAAAATAAATATAGAGAGAAATTTTAGTTTCAAGGATATAAGTAGGACGAAAAGATGAATGATGGGTAGTTTTAATCCTTTTCCTTTAGTTCAACATATTTTAAATCCACATTGCTTGAAACCTTTTTCCATAATTAGGAACTTTAGTGTTGGGTAGAGAATTCGCCCCACCCATGGCTAACCTTTTATTTGAGAGAATAAGAAAATGTGATGTTTGATCTCAATTTAAAGAGTGTACTTATAGTGATAATGTCACACCCCGAGCATACACCATGGACGTAGTCGACATTCGAGAACCATTGTTGATCCCCAAGCGATCTCATGGCCTGGCTGACTACTTCGCTGAAGATTAACTCAAAGAGATTTAAGCTATAAAACGGAATTTAAAATTAAAAGTCTCAAAACTTCTTAAAATTCAAACAATCTCAAAATAGTATACATAGAAAATGTCTAAAAGTACTTTGAAAACAATAATAGTTTGAAAAATAGTATTCTCAAAATAGAATTTTAAAATTTAACTTGCTCTTGAACTCATTGTAACCACTCAAAAATCAATTCAAGAAAAAATGTTAGTTTTAACGATTCTCAATAAAAACGGAGAAATTAGGGTTCATGTGGGATTGTCAACATGAATATTTATGGTATTTACTTATTTATGTTTAATTAGGATTTGTTAGTTATAGTGGTTTCTAGTCCTAGTTTAATTTGATTTCTTACTTTTATAAATAGGGATGTTGCTAGTAATTATTTTCAATATACAGAAAACATAGAAATAAACAAGATATAGTGAGAGCTTGAATTAAGATTCAAGAACTTTTGAGTTTATAAATAAAATATTTTCCTTCAGAATTCCATGCCAACACGAGCAGAGGCGGATTTAGGATGAAAGTTCAATGGGTTCAATATATTTGTTAAGTGTCTCATGATATATTTGGAGAGGGCTAGATACTTCAGCACATAGCTAGGAGATTAGTTTTTTTTATTTTAGTCATTATCGTAATAACTAGTTATAATTGTTCTTATTTTCAAGGCATGCTAGCAGTCTTTTAGCAGTCCATGTTCTTTTTCTGTTATACTGCTCCTCTATTTATTTATTTAGCTTGATGTCAATATAGTTAGCTCTTCTTATTCAATTCATCTTGCTATTTCAGTTATAATAACATAAGTATCCAAGCAATACTTCTTACGGGACATGTGAGAGACTTGTGAGGTTATTTTCTGAGTGTTTTATCCAAATCTATTTCTATAGAAAACCATGAAAACAAGGGAAAATGTGGACTTTTTTTTATGCTATAGCTCAACCAATTTTCGATGAAGAAACTATCAAAGTCTATGTCCATGGTGTATGCTCGGGGCGTGACATACACTATGTCCACTATGAGTTACTAGTGATGTCTTTTGGGTTAACTAAGGCCCCTGCCGCCTCTATGGACTTTATAAAGCGGGTTTTCAGGCACTATCTTGATTTGCTCGTCATTGTGTTCATAGATGGTATTCTAGTATACTCACGGAGTAAGAGTGATCATTAGCAACATTTGAGGATTCTGCTCCAGACTTTGAGAGATCAACAACTTTATGCCAAGTTCTCAAAGTGTGAGTTTTTGCTCGAGTCTGTAGCATTCTTGGGGAAAGTGGTGTCCAAGGATGGCATCATGGTAATTCCAGTGATTATTGAGCCTATTCATGATTGGGCTTGGGCACTTCAGTTACTGAGGTTCGGAGTTTCGTCGGTTTGGAAGGCTACTACAGGCGGTTTGTGGAGGGCTTCCCACAAGTTCAACAACTTTAACCTAGTTAACTCGTCTTGATGTACCTTGTAAGTGGTCTTAGGACTGTCAGTTGAGCTTTTCGAAGCTCAAGGAGTTGGTGACTATTTCTTTTATATTGACTCTTCCAGTTTAGGGTGAGGCCTTCACACTTAATTCTGATGCAACCAACATTTGTATAGGTTGTGTATTTATTCACGGGGCCAGGTTATTTCTTATGCATCGAGGAAGTTAGGATACATGAGCGCAACTACCCCACTCATGACTTGGAGTTGGCAGCATTAGTTTTTGCGCTTGAGATCTGGAGGCACTATTTGTATGGAGTCTGTTTTGAGATCTACACTGGTCATAGGAGTCTTCAGTACATAATGAGCTAGAGGTATCTTAATTCGAGGCAGTGTCACTGGATTGAGCTTCTAAAAGGACTATGACCTATCTGTTTGCTACCATTCGGGATAGGCGAATGTGGTGGGGGACGTTGTGAGTCGGAAGAAAGTGAGTATGGGTTGTCTACCTTTCTTATATAGTGTGCAGCGACCTTTAGCTTTGGACATTCAATCCTTAGCTAATCGGATGGTAAAGTTGGATGCCTTAGATTCTAGGTATGTGTTAGCCTATATGAGAGTTCAGTTCTCTCAACTTTATGAGACCCGACACATATTCTATTAATCATGGAACCATGAAGATGTATCATTACTTGAGGCAAGATTACTAGTGGGCCGATATGAGGAGATATATTGTAGAATATATATCCCATTGCTTGAGTTATCAGCAGGTGAAGGCCAAGCATGCAAGACCCGGTGGTGACTTTCAGAGATTACCTATTTCAGAGTAGAAGTGGGATCGCATCACTATTGACTTTGTGGTGGGTTTGCCTCAGACTTCTAGAGGTATTGACAACATTTGGGGTCATCCACTACATCAAAAATGATCATTAGCGGAAATTAATTAATTGCTACTAAATATGTACTTTTAGTGGCAATTGGCACTCTTTATATATGTCTCTAAAGCCTTTAGCGACATTGGTTCTAATGGCACTTAACTAATGCCGGTAAAGACTTTAGCACTCTTTATTATTGTCAATATTTATTGCCGCTAAAAGTTATTTTTGTTGTAGTGATTGTTTGTCGATTGACCTAATCAGCACACTTCCTACATGTCTTGTCTTCATTTAGTGCTTAGAGGTTGGCCCATATCTACATTCGTGAGGCCGTTCATCTTCAAGGTGTGCTTGTCTCTATTATATCTGATCGGGATCCTCAGTTTACTTTTAGCTATTGGAGGACTTTTCAAGATGAGTTGGGAACCCATGTTGATCTTAGCACTATTTTTCACCCGTAGACTGATGGTTAGTTCGAGCGTACTATTATGGTTTTTGAGGACATGTTACAGGTTTTTGCTTTCGAGTTTGGAGGTCATTGGGACCAATTCTTGCCTTTGGCGTAGTTTGCGTACAATAATAGCTACCATTCTAGGATCGGATGGCCTCGTTCGAGGCCTTATATGGTAGGCGTTGTCGCTATCCAATTGGTTGGTTTGAGTCTATAGAGCCTAGAGCGCATGGCATAGATTTAAATTAGGAGGCCTTGGAGCAGCTGAGGGTTATTCAAGACAAACTTTGGACAGCTCAAAGTAGGTCAAGAGTTATGATGATCATAGGCGGTGGCTTTTGAGTTATTCAGTTGGTGATAGAGTTTTCCTTCTTGTGTCGTCCATGAAAGGTGTGATGAGATTTGGGAGGCGGAGAAAGCATAGCCCCTGGTATATTTTTCCTTTTGAGATCCTTCATATAGTTGGAGAGGTTTCTTATGAGTTAACTTTGCCTTTGATATTCTCAACTATCCATCAATCTTTTATGTTTTGATGTTGCATGGGTATGTTCTTGATGAGTCAAATGTGTTTCAATATAATGAGGTGGAGTTGGATGATCGCTTGATCTTCGTAGATGAGTCTGTCACCATTCTTGGTCGTGATGTCCGATAGTTGCGCTCAAGAGACATTACTGTGGTTAAGGTCCATTGGAAGCATCATCCGGTTGAGGAAGCTACCTGGGAGACCGAGCATGATATGCTGGAGAAGTTTCCAGGCTTTTTTGAGCTCTATGTACTTCTTTACTGTTACTTTCGCAGAGGAAAGTCCTTTTTAGGAGTGGATATTGTAATGACCTTTAGGTCAATTCTGTGTTCATGCTTCCTATTCACCGTTTAGAGCTTTCCTGTAGCGACCCCAACTCATTTATGACTTGGTGGGATAGATAGTTCGATCAACTGGTTGTTTGTTTGGTTTTTATGTGAGTTCTTGTGTTTTAGGAGCGGTTGAACCTTGAGTGGTCATTTTTAATCAACAGTTCAGGAAGATGACATCAGAATCAAATTCTGACAATTCCATAAGCTCCATAAGGGTCATGTTAGGCTAGAAGCATAGTCGACATGAATCCCAAAGCTTTCAGTCTGAGTTCGTGTAATTAGGCATTTTAACTTTCAAGTTGAAGCCTAAATTTAACTATAGTTAACATGCTGAGTATATGAGCTCGGATAAGAATTACGTCAGCACAGTAGCTCTAGAATGTTGTGTTTGCCTAGAATGACCATTCGTTAAGGTCCTAAACGAGTTCCGGGCACCCTGTCAAAGTTTTGTGGCCTTAGCCCTTTTTGAAGTGAATTGAGGCACACCCGCGTTCCCGCTCCCATAGCCGTGTTCGCGGACGGCTGTTGGCACACATAGTCTCCCCGCTTTCGTCGATGACACTTGGCATGCACTGTCGCCCTGTGTTTGCGTCGGTCAGCCGTCAGGCCTATTTAAGGGTGGTCACAACCAGCCTGAGTAATAAAATTAGAATTGCAAATTCTTCCTTATTGTAACTACAATTTTGGTGATTCAAAATGCTACGCACTAGTAGTTTTCGCGACTTTATGATGGAGAAGTTGAATTGTGTCAGTAACACTCCGTTCGAGGTAAAATTGGCACAAGAGTTGTTGCCTTTCCACTTTTAATTTGAGTTTCGTTGTGTTGTTGTGTTAGCTGAATTTTTATCCTTGAATTCTGTTCTATTTTGGAATGTAAGTTCAAGGCATATATTAGGACCTTTTGACGGAGTCAATTCTTGAATTTGCGGCATAGATCCCACAATTCCCATTTGACTTTAAAAAATTGGACCATCTTCGTTTTGGGTGATTTAGTGTCTAAATGATCGTATTGATGTTGTAATCCTATTTTTGATAGTGTGGCAGTGTTCAATGGCCGTTCGGAAGAGAAAAGCTCTGGTCTTGTGATTTAGAGCACGCGCGGTCGGTCTACCGGTAGGCTACTACTTCATTTCTATTTAGATTGAGCAATCAATATGTGAATTCATGATGATGAGTGTGAATTGGGGGCGGGTACCTAGTTATTTCTACTTTACTTCTTTGAAACCATGATCTAGGGTTGATAAATATTGTTTCGATGGTAGTACCATGCTGGTAGAGGGTAGTATGTGTGTTGTAGCATTCTATGTGATTTACTTGTTTGGTTACTTGTGTTTGAAGCATGTTTTGGCCTTAGTCTAGGATAGACTAGTGTTGGCTTAGACGCATGCACCTTGTGACTATGGTATGTCTCCGACGTCGTTTCGCATAGACTAGATCCTTGTAGATTGGAATAGCAGACTTGAATTTGATAGTACGAGCCTTAGTTTAGGCATTAGCTATTCTTGTTTCCTAAATAATGCATTCAAGTTATTATTTGAAGATAAAGATTTTATCAATGACTCTAGCGATCAGAAAATATTCTGAATTAAAATGCTGGGAAAAAGATTTTCCTTGAATCCATGTGAGAAGGAACACAGCTTTTCTAAGTCATTCTACAATTGCGGAAATGTAGCACAAGAGATTGGTGTTTAAATACAAAAAAAATGCAATAACAAAAGCCTTGAATCCCTTGGAGAAGGATCACATAGCTTTTCCAAGTAATTCTACAATTGTGGAAATGTGGCATAAGAGATTGGTGTTTAAATACATAAAAAATGTAATAACTAAAGCCTATATCTAAGCAACTACTTTGCACATCATTCCGTGATAAACAAACTCTTGAAAATTCATATAGCGGATTTCAACTTGTTTGGAACTGAGGTGTAGTTGTTGTTGTATTGCACATAGTGTTGTTAATTGGTTTATCTTGTATTTTCGATGAAGTAATTTTACTCCCCCCTTAATGAGTGTAATGGATTAAACCTTTGTGTGCATGCACTTTGTTGAATCTGATATTCCACAACTACTTAATCACTGGCTATTGAAGATTGATGTTTTGGGTTATAAAAATTTGTACGACTTATTGACCAATAAGTAATTTAGCTTATCTTGTGAGTTGTGACACTAGTACAATTAACTAGTTTCTATGTGGATTGTTAAAAAAAAAATATTTATATGTCTACACCTTTGCAGCCATGAAGAGAGAATAATCATAATAGTTAGCCTAAAACAAAAAAAATCAACCTAAATTTTTTTCTAGCTTAATAAATATAAAATGGTTAAATTTTCAGTGTAATAGGCTAATAGCTACTAAATTGAATCAGTGCTAAGAAATATCATATAACCGCTTGAATAGATGACGTGATAAAAGCGTTTATCTATTAAATGGAAGAGCCCTTTTTGGGGATGTAAATGAGAAGACATTGATAAAACCAAAATATTTAACAATCTTGAAAATGGAAACACTCAGCATTAATCCTGCATGGAACTAGTTTAATGTACTAGGGCACAACATAAGCTTAGTTGCTAATATCCCACCAAAAGCAAGTGGGAATTGAATGAATAATTCAAAACTGTATGCATTTGATTTCAGGGAAAACTATTGAAAAATGCAATAAATAATATGTATGAACCCATAATTTTAGAAATACAATGGGTTCAACACTAGGAGTTTTTGAATTGAACCCATAGAACATAAATCCTGAATCATTGTTTTCTCGCTTTGGCATGTAATTTGGCTGATAAACTATGAATAGAATTTCTAACCACTAGATTGAAATTTCAAATTTTGGTTCCAAGCTAATTTGATCAGCTGAAGCATCTCATAAGGGTGTGAACTAAGGAAATCACAAGGAGACCTAAACTTCTTTAAATGGTCCAACTACTTTTTCTTCCTATTTTGCTTTTAATGGAAAATCATGATTTAGGTATTGATTTTTTCTATCATTCTTTTAGTTTCATGTGAGCTTCAAAATTGTAGAGCATTAACATTTTTTTCGGGGTGCATGGCACGGAAAACGTTACTGCTCTTCGAAACTAGCTTTTGACAAGTTTGGATAATTGGAAAATGAAAAAGAAACTTTGGGAACAAAATTCCTTATTAAACAGAATTAGAAATTTCGATGAACTCACTCAAGGTGTTTTTCCCTTTTCTGATTTTTCTTGTCTAAATGGATCAGTCAACACAAAGGCTAGGGCTCAAGAAACATTAATAATTATACTTAAATAGGTTATTGTCGACTTCGTTTTATATCAATGAGATTAATAGATCTATCTAGGAACATCTGACTTCTTTCATGATTATGCTACAACACTCTTTGCCACTTCCTTGTAACCATAGGTTTGTTGGAAATCTTATGAAAAATATCTTCTTCATGAATACTTGTAAGGAATTCACCAAGGCTTATGCTTCACTACAAATATTTGTAGGAAATTCTCCAAGCTTGAGGCGTGTCGAGAGGCACTATCCATAAGGATATTTCACCCGGTGTAGGTGTATTCCCTAGAATTCAACAAGCTATTCTAGTATAAAACTAGAAGCCAAAAACTCACAATGATTAAAAAATAAACCCAGCAAAAGATGACACTACGGACTAAACAAAAATATCTACATACCACACTTTATGACTCTACTCATTATTTATAAATTAAATACTATTGGCCATAAAAGAATTTATTTTAATTAACACCATATAAAACTCAAATAAAATCTCCACCCGACTTTTTCTAATAATCTCAGAACACTAAATTAGTTCAAATGTTATGAACATATACCACCTCAGTTAATACCAATATTTATATATGTGAGTATAATAAGAAGATTTTTTTTTTCATTTCAATAGTGTAAGTAGTTCTAGAATCACCAGAATAAATAAATTATTCTTCTTCTTCAACTTGGGTATAGAACACACGATTAATTTGTTGGCACAAAAATGCTACAACTCAAATCTATCACCCAGTCTCACACATTAGCCATAAGCTTCGCTCGAGAAACAACCACAACAATTTAAATCATCCGATTTGTTGAATATATTTTAACTTAATGGGATTATCATTTCTCCAAATCTTCAACAACATTGAGGGATATGTTAGCTTAATTTGACACACACATTCACTAAGATATAAACATAATATAATCACATACCTTATTAGCATGAACACGTTGAAATGGAATACCAATGATACAAAATTACCTAGTTGTCAGTCAAAATAAACTACCATGACAACGATAGTTATTCCAACCAAGCTGCCACAATAGTTGTCCCCTAGCCATAAATTACCAAACTTCAGTTTATCCCCTAGCCAACAAAGTTTTGAATGATAGTTCGACCCCATCAGATCTTTTTATATCTACTCTTTCTTTTTAACCGTGAAAAAAAACTCTATTAATTTAGTAATTAATTTTCCACAAGAATAAAGTTTGTAAATATCCTTATGTTTGTTGGAAATTTTATGGAAAATATCTTCTTCATGATCAACACTTGTATGAAATTCACCAAGGCTTAATACTTCACTAGACACATTTGTAGGAAATTCTCCAAGCTTGAGGCGTGTCAAGAGACACCGTCCTTAAGGATATTTCCCCTGGTATTGGTGTATCCCCAGGATTCAACAAGCTCTTCTTATATAATACTAGGAGTTAGAAACTAACAAAGATTAAATAAAATAAACCAAGAAAAAGAATATAAAAGAAAGAGGTAATATTTTGTTGATTGCTCCCTATGTTTCCACCTTCTCTCAACAAGAACACATGAGCAATATTTATACCACCACTAATTGTAATCCACCAACGGTTAAAAAAGCTAAAGAGCCATAAGGACTGTTTAATGGAATATTAAAGACGCATCCATGAATTGAAGGCAATTCTTTTCAAGAAATAGATGTTGTCAGCCGTTATAATTTGACCAACTTTAATATTGATTTATGAGATAATTAACAGGATATTAACATCATTTAATAGAATGAATATGGATAATAATATGAATACTTCTTTTTTGAGATTCAAGAATCATTTTTCCAACAACAATAGTCCTTTCAGAGGTTTCTTAGGGACCGATCCACTCTATGAACTAATGCAGGAAACCTTCCACTATGATTCAAGCAAAGGGAAAAACAAAACTCCCTTTAAATGCTAATTTTTTTTACTTTGTCTTTGTGCACTCTATATTTTTTTGATCTCGCTTCATACGTTCTCATTTCTAATCAATGAAATTCTTCCTAAAACGGAGTTAACCTACTTGTGTTCTGTGACAAAGATAGCATAGCGGCGTCGGGTTCATTTGAACCTAATACTTTCATCGCAAAAAATAAATTTGTGTAAAAATGTACTAATAATGCAAAAAATAATAGGTATGAACCAATAACTTTTGAAATATAATGGGTTCAATGCTAAGGGTTTTAGAATTCAACCGATAGAACTGAAATCTTGAAACCGTCGTTGCTCGTGTTGGCATGGAAGTCAACTAATAAACTGTGGCTAGAACGATCACTAAATTGAAATATCAAATTTCAGTTCCCAGCCAAATGGACCAGCTGAAGCATCTCATCAGGTCTATATCTCATTTAATTCAAAATTCTCCACCAAAACAAGGAATTGAAGGGAAAAAAAATATGAAAATAATACTTCCTAGCTGTAGATATTCGCATCTTTTTTAAGTATAATTGTTAAAGCTTCAAACATTGGCATTTTTGTTGACTGATTCATTTAGCTGTTGAGAAAAAACACTAAAAATGGAAAACATCTTGAGTGATTTCGTAGTATTTTATTTTCGTAAGGACCTAGTAAAATTACCCGCGCCTTGAGCAAAATTTAATATCACAAAATTTATAAAATAATTACTTAAAACCTTTCAGTCATTAAAACTAAAACACTATATTATCTTACGTAGTAATAAACATTAATAATGTAAAGGAAAAAATAAGTATAACATCTTATCATTTATCCCTCAATCAATCATATTTGATTTGATTTATAATTTATCCTTTTGCTTCCAGAAGTGTTGATATTTGATATTTTTAGGGAATCAAATGAACATCAACCTCAGATATTAAATTTTCTAATAAATAAATAATTATTGGTTAAGGGATAAATAAATTATAAAAGGCTAAAAAAAGTGAACAAATATTCTTATTTTAACGTGTAGAAAGTTCAGCCGTATCTTTTGTTTTACATATATCATTTTAAAGTTCCCCATTTAAATGCTTCATAAGAAATTATTAAAATGGAAAATTAAAGGGAGAATGTATCATATTGGACAACAATTCAACTTATTATATATACTTGAAAGGAAAATATATTACACAAAACTATTCAGTTTGTTTGGATGCTTTTTGAAAATTAGCATACCAAAGTGATGGAGTTCAACTTGAAACTACACTTCTATTCCAATCGGTGTATCGAGAAACACATCTATCACTTCAAGAAAAGTATTTACAACTTGCAGTAAACTTGAGAATCAATTCGTACTTCATATTGAATATAAACAATTAATTTATTGTGTACCTATCTATGTCTTTGAGATTAAAAGAGGTTCCAGTGTAGTCATATTCCTCTATATAGTTCATCCGGCACAACATCCTTGATGTCATATACACAGTTTATTAATTATTTTCTTCTTTTCATTTTTCACTTCGCTTATCAAGGAATGCTAAGGTTTTTAATGTCTTTATGTCCTTATAATGGCTTACAAAATTTGAATTTTGTCTTCAAGAGATGATAGTATAGATCTTTAAGAGATTTTTTATTGCACCTTCGACAATTTCAGTAGAGAAAACTTATGTGAATACTCAATTTACGTGTGTTATTTAATATGTACTAACAAATACTCATAACAATAACTTTGTAGAAATATAAACAACAAAGTTTAAAGCATGTACCAAAAAATAACAACTAATAACATAAGAAAAGATTAATGACTGTAAAAAAGCATACAAGAATCTGTAATAATAGAATGAAATAAAAAGAAAATATCAAACCACTAAATGCACAATATCCCCTTAAGGATATTATTCCCCTCTACTACCCGAGCTTTAAGGAATAGATCCTCTAAGGATAGAACGATTCTATTCACCAGTGTATTGATATAAAATAATGGTGTTAGTGAGCCACTCAACATGAGCAAAGTACATGAATATTTAATTGTGCAGAAGAAGAAGAACAAGAAGAAAAAATTTAGAATTTTTGTTGTATTAAAATGAGAGGAAATTCCTCTATTTATAGACAATAAAGGGTTGTGTGAACAAATGCTTACTATGCATTATTGGAAAGGTCAAACCTCTATGAAAAAGTTACAACCATTCGAAAAGGTCACACCCTTTCATAAAATTCGCAACTCTTCCTAAAAGTTGCAACTTTTCATAAAAGTCACAACTTTTCATGAATATAGCAACTCATCATATTTCATTCACACCTTTTAAAATCCAACAACATGTACTTCGAATATTAATTCGAAGATCTAATAAATGACATTGACCTTGAATCTATATTGTACCACCCTTAGATAAAAATAATTAACTCATATCACCAAAGGTAAATTAGGATTATCGAGAAATAGTAGACTAATGCATTAAACAATACAAGTAAACATAGGATTATAGGAGAAGCATTCATAATTCCAAAATTAAAAAGAAAATTTAGGTATAACTGTTATATATACATCTGAGCCAGCTAACTCACATAGTTTGGCCCAATATTTCATTTTGGTACCAGTTTGTTAAACTTAAGTTCGGCCTGGTATTTCTCTCTGCCAATCAGTTGCTTAAGTAAGTTAAAAGGTGGGCTAATATTTATATATACAGAAGATTTAGTGGAGGCTTAATTTGTAAGATGGTGGTGACAATTGTGAAGGTTTTGGAGAGGAGGGGAAGACTAAATTTGGAAATATATAAATTAAAAGGAAATCCTCATTTGTGGTTGCACCAGGTAGGCAGGACGAATGTTCCAACAACGCGTACTTCAAATATAAATTCAAAGCTCTAATATATGACATCACCTTCAATCTATATTGTACCATCCCTAGACAAAAAATGATTACTAAGATTATCGAGAAACCATAGACTAATGCATGCAACAAAGCAAGTATACATAGATAAAGGAGAACCATTGAAAATTCCAAAATTAAAAAGAAAATTCTCAAGGTATAACTATTATATATACATCTAAGCCAGCTAACTCACATAGTTTGGCCCAATATTTCATTCTGATACCCGTTGGTTAAACTTAAATTCAGCCTAGTATTCCTATTTGGTGATCTGTTTCTTAAGTATGTTAAAAGGTGGGGGGAGGGGGGGGGTTAATTTGTAAGACAGTGATGATGGTTGTAAAGGCTTTTGAGAGGAGAGGAATATATATATATATATTGTAATATCTCGCAAATTGAAAGAACTAGAAAGAGATAGAATTAGAAA
Organism: Solanum chiquidenum; assembly: GCA_029582725.1. Taxonomy (NCBI): domain Eukaryota; kingdom Viridiplantae; phylum Streptophyta; class Magnoliopsida; order Solanales; family Solanaceae; genus Solanum; species Solanum chiquidenum. The sequence continues at coordinate 69,051 of JAJOOS010000322.1, forward strand.
GAGTGATTTTTGAAAATAATAAAATCTGGAAAATTGGTTAGGTTAAGTTAAGTTTGAGTTTTTGGTTAATTTCAAATAACCATAACTCCTAGCTCAGTATGAGTTAGGTATTTTTTCCAAATATCGTAGGAAATATCTTGTAACAATCTTTCCAACGCCGCCGAGTTTGCGTGATTCTGAGTTTGTATGAGGGAGATATGCCCATTGGAAGTTGGGTTGTTCAAATAAGGAAATGTCCAATCCGGATTTTAGAGGGGCATTATGGTCTTTTCCTTAACCAATTATTTATTTCATTTTTGGGTAATTAATTGGGGTCTAAATTGATCTTAGTCAGTTTACACATTTGGAAAAAGAGTTAGGGTTTTGAGAAAAGAGAAAAAAAGAGGAGAAAGGAGGAAAGGAAGCAAGAATCGTCAAGATCTTCACGAATCGCTTGTGGATTTCGTCAAGGGGTGATTCCTACGAGGTATGTTAGTTCACACAACGTTGAGTTTGTTCACCCACGCGTCAAACATGTTTAATTCAGTATGAATTCGTCCTAAAAATTGAAAGTTTGAATGTTCTTGATGTAAGTTCTTGAATTTACTTTCGTTCTTTAATTTGGGATGATATTGGGGAATTCTTGAAAGTTTAAGGTTGATTTTAGAGTTGTTTTGAGTTATGTTCTTGGGTACATGAGCTGGGTATCTGAATCTAAAGAGGATTTGAGGAAAAAAAAATCGAATTTAGGCGAATTGGGGTTAGAAAACAAAGAAGAAAATTAGTCGGGCAAATTTGGGAACTGGCTCCGCGTCGCATACCTGCTCCCCATATTTGAGAAAAATATCTCTGCGTCGCGGAGCGATCATGGACCGTTCTGCCTCAAAAAGTATTTTCGCAACCAAAATTTAAATAAATCTCCGCGTCGCAGACCAATTTTTAGACAGTCAATTCTTGATATTTTCTCATGTTTAGCTATCTAAAAACACTCCTAAACATTCTGAGATCTTTCCTAACACAAATCACAATCCTTGAATCCATAATTCAATTCAAGAAAAGTTAAAAGTCAAGTCAAGAGAAGTTAAGAGTCAAGTCAAGAGAAGTTCATAGAGTCTTCCAAAAGTCTTTTATAAATGATTTAACTTTGTTTTAAGACTTGGGTTTTGAGTTCAGTAAAGAGTAAAGTTGAAGTTCATTTCTTCAAAAGTATATGGGCACTATGTATTGCCAAAGAGTTTTAAAAAATTCACATTTAAACAAGTAAGGAAACTTTGATTTCCAAAAGATCCTTTAAGCAATTTTCAGTTAAAGAGTAAATATTTTCACATTTGAGCAAGAAAGAAAACTTTGATTTCCAAAAGAGCCTATGAGCTAGTTTTCAGAAAAGAGTAAATGCTTTCACAATTAAGCAAGAAGGAAAACTGAGATTTCCAAGATAGCCTTTGAGCTAAGTTTTGAGAAACTATCTCAAACCACTGAAAGAAGTTATGTTTTTAAAACATAAAGAGCTAGTATATTTTGTGGAGTAGTATTGAGCACCGATATGGGGGAGAGTTTAGAAAACTTCGAGCCGTCGTAAACCATGTAGCCATCATGGGTAGGAAAAGGGTCATACTTTTTAGATGATTCCTTTAGTGCTTTTTAGCATAGACTAGTGGATTCACTTAGTAGTTCAGGTTCTATACCCCGGCAAGGTATAGGATGGCCCTGGTAGCGTGAGTCAAAATGTTGTATCATCACGATAGCTCTTAAGTGATGGTTGCCGGTTAGAGAAACTCCCACAACAGTACTTTGTATTTTTATATACATCAGAAATATTTGTATTTTCATAGACAAACAGTTCATATTGTATCTTTGCATACATATAGAGTTATTATTGTATTTCTAAATACACAGAGTTGAAAACCATGTTTTAAATCTTTTCTTTATATTGCATTTATATACACTGCTTTATCTTGAAATCAGTTCAATTGAGTTGAGTTGAGTTGAGTCAGGTAAGTTCCTTTCAAGCTTATGTCTTGTTTTAGAATTACCCTCGCATACTTGTACATTCAATGTACTGATGGCAGTTGTCTTGCATCTTATTAGGATGCAGACACAGGTAACTAGGATAGGCATTCGGCACATCGTTGATCCAGTGAGTCCTCTAGAGTCAGTTGGTGAGACTCCTTTCATTCATTGAGGACTTATTTTATTACTTTCAGTTACTTTATTAGTTCATTAGGATGTCGTGGAGTTTGTCCCGACATCCATCTCAGCTGTTTTAGAGGTTTTATAGACAGTGAGATGTTAGTTCTTTAGTCTTCTCATTGTCATTATCTTATGTTAAGACTTGAGTTTGCCTTAATGGCCAAGTTGAATGTTCCATTATAACATTCTAGTTTATTACATAGACTTGTCTTTGTTGAATTAAGTCTTCCGCTGAGTAAGTAAGTCAGGCCAAGGGTTTGTTTGGGGCCAGCAATGGTTCTCGAGTGTCAGTCCCACCCAGGGTGTAGGCTCGGGGCGTGACAAACTTGGTATCAGAGTAGAGAGTTCAAGAGTCCTAGGGAGTCTATGAAGCCATGTCTGTAGAGTCCTAATTATCGGTGTGAAGCGCGCCACATCTATAATTAGGAGGCTGCAACATTTAGGAAATTCCTTCACTTCTTTCATACTCATTTCGTGCGTTAGAGTTTTATCTATAAAAAGTTTCTTTTTAACTCATGCTTACGCATCACCAATTTTGAGCTGGCCTATGGTCAAGAGTGCTTTCATGAGGCATTTCTTTCCTCGTGAACTAAGAGAAGCAAAGAGATGGTTGCCGACATGAGGAGCAGGATGAGTTTATTCGTTCTTGGGTTGCCTTGTCTGTCAAATAAGGAAAGTAAGGCAGACATGCTAATAGGTGGCATGGGCATAGCAAGGTTGATGATCCATCTGCAACAAGTTAAGAAGAACCAACTGAAGGATAGAGAAGAGTTTGAGAATAAGAGGGCTAAGACATTAGGGAATGAATTGGGGCAGCAAAAGAGTAATGTGAACCGGTCTTCTTTCCAACATATGCAGAAATGACCTACTCCATCATCTGCTAGTGCACCTGCACCAAGGAACAAATGTGAGTACAATAGTCAGAATTTTCAGAACTTCAGATCTAGACCTGCGCATTCGCAAGGTAATAAGGCACAAGGGGGTACTAAAACTCCTGCATGTGCCAAGTGTGGTAGAAGCCACTTAGGGGTGTGTCGTGATGGCTTCACTAGTTGCTTCAAGTGTGGCCAGAACGGTCATTTTATGAGAGAGTGTCCTAAGAGCAGACAGAGTAATGATAATGGGGGCAATAGAGCCTAATCTTCTTCAGTTGCTCCACCAGATAGAGTTGCATCTAGATGAGCTACTTCAAGGGCAGGCGGAGAAGGAAACCGTATTTATGCTACCGCTAGTCACCGAGAGCAAGAGGATTCGCCAGATGTTGTCACTGGTATGATCCAAGTCTTCAATTTTTGATGGTTTTCCTGAGTAACTTCTTGAGCCCTTCAGTGTTTCTACACCTGTTGGTGAGTTTATTCTAGCAGAAAAAGTCTATCGTGATTGTCCCGTTTCCATCAATCACAAGAGTACCATGGCTGATTTAGTTGAGTTAGACATGGTAGATTTTGATGTTATTCTAGGTATGGACTGGCTACATGCATGTTATGCATCAATAGATTGTAGAACTCGAATAGTTAGTTCCAGTTTCCATGAACCAGTTATAGAGTTGAAGAGCAGTTCAGCAGTGCCTAAGGGTCATTTTATTTCGTACCTTAAGGCGAGAAAGTAAGTTTCCAAGGGGTGTGTCTATCACTTAGTCTGAGTTAATGACTCTGGTGTTGAGATACCTCATATTCATTCAGTTTCATTAGTAAAAGAGTTTCCAGAAGTATTTCCAGTTGATCTTCCCGGAGTCCCTCCTGAGAGAGAATAGACCTCAGTATAGATACTATTCCTGATGCTCATCCCATATCTATTCCGCCATATAGAATGGCACCAGCAGAGTTGAAAGAGATTAAAGAGTAGTTGAAAGATCTTTTAGAGAAAGGTTTCATTCAACCAAGTATCTCACATTGGGGTGCTCCGGTCCCATTTGTGAGAAAGAAAGATGGTTCCCTTAGGATGTGTATAGATTACCGTCAGTTGAACAAGGTTACAATCAAGAATAAGTATCCTCTTCTGAGAATTGATGATCTTTTTGATCAGCTTCAGGGTGCTTCGTGTTACTCGAAGATAGACCTCAGATCAGGCTACCATCAGTTGAGGGTAAGGGAATGTGATATTCCAAAGATAGCATTCAGGACCCGTTATGGTCATTATGAGGTTTTGGTCATGTCCTTTGGTTTTACCAATGCGCCTGCAATATTCATGAACCTTATGAATAGAGTAGTCAAGAGTTATTTAGATATGTTTGTTATCGTGTTCATTGATGACATACTAATCTATTTGAGGAATGAGGAAGATCATGCGAGTCATCTCAGAATAGTTCTCCAAACTCCAAAATATAAACAGTTATATTCTAAGTTCTCTAAATGTGAGTTTTGGCTTGAGTCTGTGGCGTTCTTGGGCCACATAGTTTCCGGTGATGGAATTAGAGTTGATACTCAGAAGATATAGACAGTGCAGAATTGACCTAGACCCATATCTCCAAGTGATATTAGGAGTTTCTTGGGTTTGGCTGAATATTATAGAAGGTTTGTCGAGGGATTTTTATCTATTTCATCTCTTTTGACCAAATTAACTCAGAAGACAGTGAAATTTCAATGGTCTGAAGCTTGTGAGAAAAACTTTTAGGAATTGAAAAAGAGGTTGACTACTGCCCCAGTGTTAATTTTACCAGAGGGTACTCAAGGTTTTGTGGTATATTGTGATGCATCTAGAGTTGATTTGGGTTGTGTGTTAATGCAGAATGGCAAAGTCATAGCTTATGCCTCCAGACAGTTGAAAGTTCATGAGAAGAATTACCCAACCCATGACTTAGAGTTGGCTGCCGTAGTATTTACTTTGAAAATATGGCGTCATTATATTTATGGTGTTCATGCGGATGTGTTCACCTATCACAAGAGTCTTCAGTATGTGTTTAGTCAGAAAGAGCTTAATCTCAAATAGAGAAGGTGGTTAGAATTACTCAAGGATTACGACATGAGTATTATTTATCACCCAGGTAAGGCTAATGTTGTTGTTGATGCCTTGAGCAGGTTATGTATGGGTAGTACAACCCATTTTGAGGAAGATAAGAAAGAGTTAGCAAAAGAGGTGCATAGACTTGCACGACTCAGAGTTCGACTAATGGATTCCACAGAAGAAGGAGTAATGGTGATGAATGGGGCTGAATCATTATTAGTGTAAGAAGTAAAAGAGAAGCAAGACCAAGATCCTTTATTGCTTGAATTAAAGGCAAGTGTTCATAAGCAAAAAGTGATGGCTTGTGAACAAGGGAGAGATGGTGTTTTGAGGTATCAAGGTAGATTGTGTGATTGATTTCAAGGGTAATTGAGATTATCACCTACCCCTCATTGAGTCTGCTTACAACAATAATTACCATTCTAGCATCCAGATGGCTCCTTACGAAGTTCTTTATGGGAGAAGATGCAGATCTCCTATCGGATGGTTTGAAGTTGGTAAAGCTGGGTTAATAGGCCCAGACTTAGTTCATCAAGCTATGAAGAAAGTGAAGGTTATTCAAGAGAGATTGAAAATAGCCCAGAGTTGTCAGAAACCTACACTGATGTTAGGAGAAGAGAGTTAGAGTTTGAGGTAGTTGATTGGGTATATCTTAAAACTTCACCCATGAAGGGTGTTATGAGATTTTGTAAGAAGGGGAAACTTAGTCCCTGGTATATTGGCCCTTATAGAATATCGAAAAGGGTTGGAGCTACCACAAGAGTTAGCAGTGATTCATCCGGTATTTCATATTTCCATGTTGAATAAGTTCATGGGAGATCCTTCACTTATCATACCAGCTGAAGATATTGGTATCAAGGATAGCTTATCTTATGAGGAGATTCCGATTCAGATTCTAGATCGTCAAGTTCGCAAGTTGAGGACTAAGGAAGTAGCATCAGTCAAAATTCTTTAGAGGAACTAGTTTGTTGAGGAAGCTACTTGGGAAGCTGAGGAGGATATGAAGAAGCGATATCCACATCTCTTTGAAATCAGAGAAATTCCAGATCAAGGTAATAATCATTTTCTTGGCTTTTATTTATAAGATTAGCATGTTGTAATTGCATTGCTTCTTGGATGTTTGAGTTGATTGTTAATATTACACCCTTAGCCTACTAAGAGTAATCTCATTCGAGGACGAATGTTCCCAAGGGGGAGATATTGTAACATCTCACAAATTGAAATAACTAGAAAGAGCTAGAATTAGAAAGAGAGATTTTTGGAAATAATAAAAATTTGGAAAATTGGTTAAGTTAAGTAAAGTTTGAGTTTTTGGTCAACTTAAAATGACCATAAATCCTAGCTCAGGATTAGTTAGGTGTGTTAAAAGATATTGTAGGAAAGATCTTGGAACAATCTTTTCAACGTCGCCGAGTTTGCATGATTCTGAGTTCATATGAGGGAGATATGCCCATTGGAAGTTGGGTTGTTCAAATAAGGAAATTTCAAATACGGAATTTAGAGGGGCATTATGGTCTTTTCCTTATCCAATTATTTTATTTCATTTTTGGGTAATTAATTGGGGTCTAAACTGATCTTAGTCAGTTTACACTTTTGGAAAAAGAGAAAGGGTTTTGAGAAAAGAGAAAAGAAGAGGAGAACGGAGGAAAGGAAGCAAGAATCGACAAGATCTTCACGAATCGCTTGTGGATTTCGTCAAGGGGTGATCCCTACGAGGTATGTGAGTTCACACAGCATTTAGTTCGTTCACCCACGAGCCAAAAATGTTTAATTCAGTATGAATTCATCCTAAAAATTGAAAGTTTGAATGTTCTTGATGTGTGTTCTTGAATTTACTTTCGTTCTTGAATTTGGGATGATATTGAGGAATTCTTGAGAGTTTAAGGCTGATTTTAGAGTTTTTTTAAGTTAGGTTCTTGGGTACATGTGTTGGGTATCTGAATCTAAAGAGGATTCGAGAAAAATAATTGAATTTAGGTGATTTGGGGTTAGAAAATGAAGAAGAAAATTAGTCGGGCAAATTTGGGCAGTGGCTCCGCGTTGTGGACTTGCTCCCCATATTTGAGAAAAATCTCTTCACGTCGCGAAGTGGTCACGGACCATTCTGCCTCAAATAGTATTTTCACGACCAAAATTTAAATACATCTCCGCGTCGCAGACTAGTTTTTAGATAGTGAATTCTTGATATTTTCTCATGTTTAGCTATCTAAAAACACTCCTAAACATCCTGAGATCTTTCCTATCACAAATCACAATTCTTGAATCCATAATTCAATTTAAGGAAAGTTAAGAGTCAAGTCAAGAGAAGTTAAGAATCAAGTCAAGAGAAGTCAAGAGTCAAGTCAAGAGAAGTTCATAGAGTCTTCCAAAAGTCTCTTACAAATGATTTAACTTTGTTTTAAGACTTGAGTTTTGAGTTCAGTAAAGAGTAAAGTTGAAGTTCATTTCTTCAAAAGTATATGGGGACTATGTATTCCCAAAGAGTTTAAAATGTTTTCACATTTAAACAAGTAAGGAAACTTTGATTTCCAAAAGAGCCTTTGAGCTATTTTCAGTTAAAGAGTAAATATTTTCACATTTGAGCAAGAAAGGAAACTTTGATTTCCAAAAGAGCCTTTGAGCTAGTTTTCAGAAAAGAGTAAATGTTTTCACAATTAAGCAAGAAGGGAAACTGAGATTTCCAAGATAGCCTTTAAGCTAAGTTTTGAGAAATTATGTGAAACCACAGAAAGAAGTTATGTCTTTAAAACATAAAGAGCTAGTATATTTTGGGAGTAGTATTGAGCACCGATATGGGGGAGAGTTCAGAGAACTTCTAGCCGCCATAAACTATGTAGCCATCATGAGTAGAAAAAGGGTCATACTTTTTAGATGATTCCTTTAGTGCTTTTTAGCATAGACTAGTGGATCCACTTAGTAGTTGAGGTTCTATACACCGGCAAGGTATAGGATGGCCCTGGCAGTGTATCATCACGATAGCTCTTAAGTGATGGTTGTCGGTTAATGAAACTCCCACAGCAGTACTTTGTATTTTTATATACATCAGAAATATTTGTATTTTTATATACAAACAGAGTTCATATTGTATATTTGTATGCATATAAAGTTATTATTGTATTTCTAAATACACAGAGTTGAAACCCATGTTTTCAAGCTTTTCTTTATATTGCATTTTTATACACTGCTTTATCTTGAAATCAGTTCAGTTCAGTTCAGTTGAGTTGAGCCAGGTAAGTTCTTCAGTTCCTTTCAAGCTTATGTCTTATTTTAGAATTTCCCTCGCATACTCGTACATTCAATGTACTGATGCTAGTTGGCCTGCATCTTATTATGATGCAGACACATGTAACTAGAATCGGCATTCGGTGCATCGTTGATCCAGTGAGCACTCCAGAGTAAGTTGGTGAGCCTCCTTGCATTCTGGAGGACTCTTTTTATTGCTTTCAATTACTTTGTTAGTTCATTAGGATGTCGTGGGGTCTTTCCCGACATCCATCTTTGTTGTTTTAGAGGCTTCATAGACAGTCAAATGTTAGTTCTTTAGTCTTCTCATTGTCTTATCTTATTTTAAGACTTGAGTTTGCTTTAATGGCCAAGTTGAATGCTCCATTCTAACGTTCCAGTTTATTACATAGACTTGTCTTTGTTGAATTAAGTCTTCCGTTGAGTAAGTAAGCCAGACCAAGGGTTCGCTTTGGGCCAGCAGTGGTTCTCGAGTGCCAGTCCCGCCCAGTGTGTAGGCTCGAGGTGTGACATATATATATATATATATATATATATATACACACGTGATATGATATGACTTTGTGACCAAAATTTCTTTTCTTGATTCAATTTTCCAAATTTGTCATAAACTAGTTTAGAAGAGCAGTAAAGTTTTGCATGTCATGCACTCCCCAAAAAATGATAATGTTCTACAATTTTATATCCCACATAGACCAAAATCAAGTAAACATAAAAGTGAAAACAACAGGAAACTAAAAGAATGTTAGAAAGAAGCAATACCTAAATCTTGATCTGCTATTAAAAGCAAAACGAGAAGAAAAAATATTTACACCATTCAAAAAAGTTTCGGTCTCCTTCCAATTACTTTCTTACTTACACCTGAAAAGAGGGATTCTCATTTTGGTTGGATATATACAAAGATAGGTCAGGTGGTGGAGAATAATATGATAGAATCGACATGACTACATCACATTTTCTAAGTACTTCTTTTGGATGACTAGGGGGAAAATAATTAGAAGTTAAGTCATTTATGTAGTGTAAAAGCGTATTTTCATACCACGAGCAAAAATATTCAAAACAAAAAGAACTTTTATAAATAAAAATGTAATGAACGTCCATGTCATTTCTGCTATTTTTTGAGCTTTTTCATCATTTAGAGCTTTCCTATAGCGACTACATGTCATTTATGACTTTCTAAGATTGATGGTTTAGTCTTCAGGTCGTTCATTTGGGTTTTGTGCTAGTTTCTATGTTTTGGAGCCTTTGACACTCTAAAATTTAACTTTGGTCAAGAATTTAGGAAGACGGCCTCAAAATGAAATTTTGGCAGTTGCATCAGTTCCAGAAGGGCATTTTTAGGCTAGGGGCATGATTGGTTCAGGCACCAAGGCTTCTGGTATGATTTTGTGTTTTTTTAGACATTTAAAATTTGAGGCTTAAGGCAAGGTTTGACTTTGGTCAAAAATTTTGCTCAGCATGCTCGAATGTGTTCCCGATCTGCCAATATGGCTAGGACCAGCCCAGCCACCCCCCAGACCGACAATGGAACCAGATCTTCACTCAGTTATTGCCAAGCTTTTGAATATGCTCAGAGGCAAGCAGCAGGCTCCAGAACCTGCACTTGCACCTGCTCCACCACTAGCACCGGCACCTACGCTAGCACTAGTTCAGCTGGATCAGCCTACATAAGAGGCCTTAGGACCAGGTACCACCTGGGATACCCATCACATGATTGCGATCGGAGCCATGTCGCTAGAGGATAAAAAGATGCTCAGAGTGTACTTGTGGCTTTCACCTCTGAATTTTTCTAGGGCTTTGGGTGAGGATGCCCACAAGTTTCTAATAACTTTTTGGGAGCAGTTGTACACTTTGGGTCTTGTGGAGTTGAGAGGGGCCGACTTCACTGCATATCAATCGGATGGGCCAGCCAGATAGTGGTAGCATACATTTATCGAGAAAAGACCAGTTGGTTCCCATCCAATCACCTGGACTGAGTTTTTAAGGCCTTTTTGACCTGATTTATCCCTCATGGCATTCGAGATCGCCTCCGGGATCAGTTCTCAAGGTTGGAGTTGTGCTCCATGATAGTGTCAGAGTTTAAGGTGAGGTTTCATAAGCTCTCCCATCATGCCACCATGATCATACCTACTGAGGACGAGAGAGTTCGATGTTTTTTTGGTGGGTTGAGGCTTCAACATCGTATTGAGACTCAATCCATGGTCATTGTGCACCATTATTTTTTGGATGTTGTTGATCGCACCCACACTATTGATGAGCCCTATCATGAGGCCCAAGAGGGAAGCAAACAAGAGAGTTAGATATAAGGGTAGCTACAGAGGGTCCCGTTATTGGCAGAGGAGCTCCTATGACAGGCTAGGCAGCAGTATCAATAGGGCCAGTACACCCGGTCAGTGCAGCCTCATTGAAGGCTTCAGAGGGAGACTAGTATAGTCGGAGTGAGATTGGCTCCAGTCAGAGCCATATGTCCCAGTTTTGTGCTTTTAGTCGTGGTCGTCGTTCTTCTAGGGGCAGATCATCATCAATTTTCTTTGATTGTGGTTAGTTGGGTCACTGATCTAGTGATTGTCCTATGCGTATGAGGATTGCTCCTGCTCTAGAGACAGCTCTACTAGCTCCACCAGTAGCACCTCTTGCTAGGGGCTGAGGTTAGGGTGTTGTAACACTCGGAAAATTGATGGGTGAAACTAGAGCCTAACGTATGAATGTATGCATAAATTGGAGTTATGAAATAGTCCTAAAATTTGACTAAGTAAAAGTTTAAGGGAGGGTTTAAGGAAAGCGAAAGGCTTCACTACCTTTAGAAGCACTCTTGAACTTTGCCTTAGTCGTGTGGGCAAAAGGCATTGTTCAAGGAAGGTGAAAGCCTTCACCACCCTTAGAAGCCTCTTTGAACCAATGCCTTAGTCGTATCGGCAAGGAGGCAAGTTCACGTTAGGCTTCAAGGCTCGTGAAAGGCCTCCACTGCCCATACAAGTCCCTCGTGGACTTTGCCTTAGCCAATTTTGGCATGAGGTCAGTCTATGTGAGGGTCCAAGGACCATGGAGGACCCTACTACACGTGGAACACCTCGCGTGGGGACTTTCTTAGCGCGCCTAGGCAGTGCCAGTGAGGGTCCACTGCCCGTCTACACCCTTGTGGACATGCCTTAGCTTTAAAAAGCTTAAGGGACAAGTCCAAGGGAGGGTCCACGGCTGGCAGACCACTCCAACGACCTTAAAAGCTCCCTTGGTACTTGCCTTAGTTTTTTAGGGATGTCCACGTGGGGGGCATTAAGGGTAGTTTCGTAATTTTCATTTTTAGCCCAAATTAAATGGGTATATTCTATATTACCTTTAATTAAAAATATATAAGGTACTTGAAGTTATTAAACACCCTCATGGACATGCCTTAGCTTTAAAAAGCTGAAGGCACAAGTCCAAGGGAGGGTCCAAGGCTAGTGGACCACTTCAAAGACCTTAAAAGCTCCCTTGGACTTTGCCTTAGTATTATTTGGCAAGTCCATGTGGGCAAAGAGTGTTTTCGTAAATATTATTTTTAAGTTAAATTAAGAAGTGGGTATATTTTATATTATTTCTAAATAACTATATAAGGTATTTTATATTAAAATACTCTCATAATAAATCACTTTCACAAACACCCACTCCAAAATAAAAAGTTCATCTTCTTCTCCTCTCCAATATTTCTCTCTCTAGAGTTCCTCCATTGAAGAAGCCCAAGAACTTGAAGAATAGGGCTCAAGAATCCATCTTCTCAACTCCAATTCATGGGTAAAGCTTCAATCAAGGTATGGGAGTCTTTATTTATGGAAAGTTTACTTCCATAAATCCCTTCAACTCTTAATTTTGAAATTGGTAAATTGTTCAAAAATTAGGGTTTTCAATCTAGTCATGGTTTCTTCCTAAAAATGATTTCATTATGTTAATTGTCTTTTATTATGGATGATTTGATGTTTAATGGTGATTTTTATAGCAAAACTCACCCATGAATTACCCCATGACCCCAATTTCATGAATTGTGATGGGTGTATTGATGCAAGATGAATACTATGAAATTTATCTATGACGTTTTAGTTATTGAATCTTGTTTTATTCATGCCTAGTGTAGTATTTATAGGTGTAATTGAGGAACATGATTCTTGACCCTTGAAGGGGTAAGTTGCTAGGGTTTGTACATGTTGATGAAAGTTGTGTATGAACTTATGATTCACATAGAAAGTGAAGATCCTATGACTATTGTGCAAATTGAGGTATTGTTGAAAGACCATTCTTCCCTTACCCTTACACTTGATTATGTATGAATTGTCTAGGATGATGATAATGTTGTTGTGTTGATTGAAAGTCTATTCTCATGAAACACTATGAACAATAATGTGGAAGGCTTACTCACATGTTAATGTTGATTCTAAGGTTGAAAGTACATTCTCACTTTATTGAATCTATGAGCTATTTTATGAGTTGTATTGAATGAAGGGCAAAGTATTCTTTCACACATGTAAATGCAACTCAAGACTAATTATGTATAATTGGGAAATAATGCTTAGCACCGAGAGGATATGGTCAATGAGGTAGAGGCCCTCCCGTTAATACAATAGGCTGGGTCATCTAGATTATTCTCATGAGATGGAAGCTCCTCCACCAATACAATAATAGGTCAGGTTTCTAGAAGCAATCTTCATATCCCATAAATATGTGCCAACATAGGTCTTTAGCTAGTGGACCCACCTAAAAGCTAATACATTTAGTTCTACCTTAGGCAAGTAGGACACCATCTTTCCTTGTCATGACTTATTGAATATGAATGTTCCTTGTCTATGGTGACCTCAAATGGGTACTTAGTATGAATAATATTATGGGATGCCATTCCTACATTGCACAAGTATAACTTAGGGTTACTTAAGATGATGGTTCTATTATGTTATAATGATTTACATGTTGAATATGCTTGTGTCATATGCTTTTATACTAAAGTTCATAATGTATCTCAAACTTGACATATAGCATGGTTTTCAACTAAAATGTTCTTTTTAGCATGATTTTTGCAGGGCTATCATACTTAGTGCATTTTTGTGCTAATTCATATTTTTTCTACATTTTTTACAAAGTGTAGGTTCCGGATCTTAAGGTGATTTCTATGGTTCAAAGCTTGGATTGACTATTCTCCAAAGCTAGTGGTGAGTCCTCATGGTTCGAGGAAGAGAGAGTTGTTCATTCCTAGTTTCTTTCATGTCATTTTATGTTTTGGACTATGTTGAAGGGTTGTGACCCTATTATTGATTCAAATTTGTATTAGATGGCCATTTCAGAAAAAGTTAGACTTCCGCTGCTTTTAAATAAAGACTTTGATTGTATGGATAAAAGATTTTAAATTCCGTACCATTTTCTTATGTCTTATGTTATGAATGTTATGAGGCTTGTATGAGGCTCTTCGTAGTCTTTTACGTCGTGTCACATCTGGGTGTAGGATCGGGTCGTGATAGAGTGATAGATATACACTCATTTGAGGCCTATTTAGTTTAATAATTAGGGTCCTCAATGCCTAATTATGTTATAATATAATTACATTTTAATGATTTGCAGCTATGAAGGATAAGGGACAAGGCAAAGATGAATGTTTGGAAGAATGTGCAAAAACATAAAAAGAAGTGTAAACTCAACATCGATGATCGCTTATTAGGAAGGATGGATCGCCCAATTGGAACGACCTCACCCAAAGTGGCAGTGCACAACACTTGAATTAATTGAGGCAGCTCGGAATACTTGAAGAAAATAAAGGGCGAACATGTTGACAATCGTCGAATGTGACAGGACTTGGACAAAAATTGAAGGCTTAAAAGGTGAAAATGTGGTACTCGGTGATTCGTCGAATGTGAAAGGCAGACTCAAACGAGCTGGCCGACTAAGGTTCAAACACCTGAAGCCTAAAGCAAAAGAAGGGTGAGCTAAGGATAAAATGATGATTCTCTGAATGTGTTTGGCGAGCTTGACTAACGTCACTGCAATGGTTGCATAGTGAATTTTGGGCCAAAATTTGGAAAAATATAAATAGCCCAAAGGAGAGAGAAAGAGGGGTTCAGAATATTTTAAAGAGACTAGTCTAAACAATTTTTCTCTAGAGTTTTAAAGAGAGAAACACTTTACTTTGTGAAGAACACTTTTAGTTTTAGGGTTTTTCAACTTTGCTCTTAATTTGTATAATTTGAAGTTGAATTCAAAATGGGTGTTGCTTATAATTGCTTAATTTCATGTCACTCATGGATGCTTTCATGCAAGGTATTATTTCTTTAACTTTTTGATGGGTGCCTAAAACCCCAAAGTCTAAGGCTGCAATTATGGGATTGGGTGTTGATTTAATGTAGTGGGTATTGTATTATGCTCTATTTTGTTGTTGTTCATTCATGGATTTGGGCTAATTAGCATGGAGTTAAATTATGGGTTAAGGTTGCAAACTTAATTCCTACTTCCGATCTCTGATTGATGCTCGAAAGAGATTGATTGGAGTGGATAATTAGTTCGATACTTGCAATTTAGGTTAGATGTATGTAATTTGCTTGATAAAGAGAATATGGATCAGATCGATTCGCCCTATTTCTGTATCAGAAGAGAAAATAGTGTAAGGTATTAAGTTGTTTAGTTATGCACATAGATAAGACCGAAAGGAGATTCGATGAACTGATGCTATTAGATCGAAAAAAGATTAGTGTCATTGAAGATGACTCGGCCTAACCATGAGTGTTCATCACTATAGAGAAACACAATTACCTCTATGTGATATCAATATTTAATCCCCACACCCTTAGATTACTTGTTACTTACTTAAATTTCTGAAATCTTAGTTTAATTGTGACTATTGATAACAAAAACTCTTTTTCGTAAATTTGGTGGAATCATCAACCTATATTCTTATTGCTAAAAATGAATTGATTTACATTCTGAATTTCTTGATAGAAATTCTTACCTTGTATCACTCTCTGTGGGATTCGACCCCAACTCTCAATTGGGTATTTATATTGACGATGATCGCTTACTCTTTGGATTTATTTTAGAGAGTAGTTTGAGTGTTATCAATGACCTTCGAGCTTAGTCTCACATATGATTCAAAGAGGTAGATGATTTTCATACATCTGAGCATTATATAAATATATGTTATTTTGGAAGGATTATTTGACATCGAGAGGATAAGGATTTAGAAAATTTAAGTCTCATAATTACATACCACCATATGATTATGTTCACCCTTTTAACGGTTAACCATTTAGCCTTGAGAGACTCATATTAGTGAATCCACATAGATAAGATATGGTCCTATACTATGTCAATGTATAAGGCAGCCCTCCCAACTGGGTAAACTGTTGGACATCATGAGCTCACATGGTGTGTCTCGATTACAAGAACCCCCCAGTTTATGCACCTTTTTATGATATGCTTTTAACTTTATTGATTAACTTTTAGTATGTTCTTTACAACTATGATTATGCAAGACTACTGAAATAGATTCATCTCTATATATGCTTTCGAAAAAAGATTGTGAATGGCATTTAGACATGAGCTCCTGTTGTTTTCTCTTCAGTTCTTTTACTATATTTTTAGAACCTTATTTTACTATCCTCGTTATTTTATTTTACGATTATGCTAGTGCCCCTTACTTATCCAGTACATTTCATGTACCCATGCATACTTTTATCTACGCGACATCCTTTTATGATGTAGATTCCAATGCATGTATTTAGACTCGTGGCAAGTGAGGTTGCAACAGTTCCAGCCAACAGTTGGTGAGTCCTCCTTATTCAGGGACTTTCGAGAGTAGTTGTTAGTCATATTTTAGTAGTTTCTTTGTTTATTCGATTTGAGGTAACTGAAGGCCATGTCCCGGTAACCTTTTTTATTCAACAACTAAAATTGAGTTTATTATTTGATGGTTAAATTTATTTTTCAGTCATTTTCTTGTTAAATTTATCATAGATGTCCCAACCTTTGTTTAACATATACAAAAAATAAATTGCAATATAATGCAAATAAATAAGTTTCAAAAAAAAATTCTTTCTTTTTTTCGTTTTTCATTCACACTTCTTTCTTTTTATTTCTCATATTTACAATAAAAGGGTTGTTTGGACTCAACTCTTATCAGTTCAGCGAATTTATGTAATCTTTTTGTATCGACGCATATTATATAAATATATAAAATTGCCTTATTACCAAAAAAATAAAACAAGAATAAGAAACTCACATAATAATAAGCATATAGACATTTAAGATTCAAATTCGTGTTGAATCAAAAAAGTCAAAAACAATTCATGTGTGAAAACGATCAGATATACCCCTAATTTTGCTATAAGGATTATTTATACCCCTAAATGGATTTTTTTTTTTAAATAATAGTTTTACTTCTTTTAGATAAAAAAAGATATATGCAAGCCACTTTTATAGCAAAGGTATATCAAATTTAAATCGTAAAGTTAAGGGGTATATCAGATCTTTTTTTCTTTATTTTATTTGAAAGTTAATTGAAGATTATTTTCAATTGACAGTAGGGCCGGATATAAAATATCGAAAACTTAATTACCTTATTGAATCAAAACTTTTGGTAATTCGGTATCCGGTATGGTATTCGGGAATAAAATTTTACAATTACAATATTCAGTTTTGGGTTTGGTATGAGACATTAGTACAATTTGGTATTCGTTATTTCCAGAATACAAAATTATTTACATAATGAAGGTCATATATCAACAAATTTGTTATTTTTTTAGTACAAGTCGAAAGAAAAAAGTTGAAGACAAAACATAAACAAATCAAATACATATGTTTTTTAGTTGTGTCAATTTGTTTTTCTTGATATCGTCTTACTTGTTGATCTTCTATTATATTGTCCCTCCACATAAAAAATAGAAATAATTGGAGCAATAGTATTAACTTTATAATACAATCGACTACAACTTCAATATGGTATTCCTAAATATTACAACAAAAATATTTTTTAGCGGCAATAATTATACACACTAACAAAGATGATAAAGCTTTTAGCGGCATTAGTTAATTGCTATTGGATCCAATGTAGCTATAGGTTTTAGGGACATTTACAAGGAGTGCAAATTGCCGCTAAAAATACATATATATTGCGTGAATTAAGCTATTCTCATTAATTAATTATCATTAGAGATCATTTTTGTAGTGTGAAGTTTAATTTACCGATTACTGAATTACCAAATAGAAATTTAAAAACTTGATATTTGACATCTAATTTTAACTACCAATTACCGAATTACCAAATTAAAAAATTGGAAACTACTAATCGAATACCAAATATTCACACCTAATTGACAATAGATAAACGTGAGACAAATATTATACATTGTACCTTGATTACATGCTTTTTAGGTGGCTACAACAATAAAATAGTCAAGTGCTCAAATGTAGTCCGCGACATTCCAAAAATAAATAAATGAGAACAAGCTAATTATAAGGAATCAAAATCGAGGATCAAATAAATATTTGTCTATAATGATACTCCAAATCCAGTCTTTACAATTGATCATATTTACAACTTACGAATTTTGAAGTAGGGGTAATTTGTAGATGTATAAAATTTATTAAATTACATTCATATAAAATTTGAATTATGTTTATTTCGGTTAAAACATTAATTTGGTCTAAATAAATAAATAAATTTATTTTATTAAATTCAAGTTTGAAGACCATTTTATCATGAAGTTCAAACTCATGATATGTGTCAAGTGACATAACATTCCAATCAAATACAAGACCAATAAGATGATTTCACTTGTTCAAATAATATAACAATTTCAATCTGTTGAACTGAGGAGAATTACAGTTCTCCATTGATGAACACTTGAGCAAAAATTGGAAATGAGGAATAAGAACAGAGAGGAATGCACAACTTGTAATTTGGGGAAATGAAAATTAATTCATTCATGATGAGTGTTCAACCTTATATACATGATGAGGAAAAAAATATCTAACACTAACTAATTAACTTCTAGAATGTTCAGTTGATACACTTCTAACTAACTTTGACAGCTCAGCATATTCTTCTAACTAACTTTAACATCTCAGTTATTGTAATTACTTTTCAGCTTATACATAAAGCTAAGTATAAAACTAAACTATATATCTTAATACCCCTCCTCAAGTTGGAGGTGAGTAACTCACTGCCAGCTTGTGCAGTAAAATAGAGTGTTGAGCACTAGGTAAAGGTTTTGTCAGAACATCAGCCAGTTGATCTCCAATTGGTATGTGGTGAAGCACAATGAGGCCTTCTTGTAGCTTCTCTCTGACAAAATGACAATCCACCTCTATATGTTTTGTCCTCTCATGAAACACAGAGTTTCTTGCTATATGAACAGCTGCCTGACTATCACAAAAAATAGACACAGGCAAGTTACATGGTTGGTGTAATTCAGTCAGCAATCTCTCCAGCCACACCAGTTCTCCCACTACCTTTCTAACATCTCTGTACTCTGCTTCTGCTGAGGACAATGAGATGGTTGTTTGTTTCTTGGACTTCCAACTGATGGGTCTGTCACCCATCAATACAATGTAACCACTAACTGACTTTCTAGAATCAAGACATGCAGCCCAGTCTGAATCACAATATGCAGTAATGCTACAATCTGTACTGTTGGATAGGAAAATTCCCAGGCAAGGATCAGCTTTAAGGTATCTCAACACATGATATGCAGCCTTGAGGTGTGGTTCTCTAGGAGATTGGAGAAATTGACTAAGATGTTGGACACTGAAGGCTATATCTATCCTTGTATTAGTTAAAAAATTCAGCTTACCTACCAGTTTTCTGTAATGTGTAGGATCTTTCAGTAGAGCACCTTCATTAGCCTTGAGCTTGACTGTGGATTCTAGGAGGGACATAGCTGGTTTACAGTCCAAACAATCAAACTCATGTAACAAATCTGTGGTGAATTTTCTTTGAGAAATTAGAACTCATGTATCTTTGTAAAGTATCTCCAATCCTAGGAAGTACTGAAGTCTTCCCAGGTCCTTTATCTTGAATTCATCATGGAGGAATGCCTTCAGGGAAATGATTTCATGCTCATCAGTGCCTGTCAGGATCACATCATCTACATAAACAGCAACAAAAACCAGAGAAGAACCAATCTTTCTATAAAACAAAGAGTAGTCACTGTCTGAATGAGAATAGCCTCTTGAGCACAATACTTGAGTCAACTTGTCATACCACTGTCTACTTGCTTGTTTTAAACCATATAAAGACTTCTTGAGTTTACAAACCAAACTTGTGTCTTGCACCATGAGACCTGGAGGTATGTCCATGTACACTTCCTCATATAAGTCTCCATGAAGGAAGGCATTATTCACATCCAATTGATACATATCCCATCCTTTCTTTACAGCTATGCTGATCAGTGTCCTAACAGTGGTCATTTTGACCACTGGTGAGAAGGTTTCATTATAGTCAATACCAGCTTGTTGAGTATATCCCTTCACAACCAATCTAGCCTTATATCTCTCTATTGTACCATCAGCTTTGTGCTTGATTTTATAAACCCACCTACAACCTATTGCCTTATTCCCCACAGGCAATTTAACTAAGTCCCAAGTGTGATTGGCATACAGGGCTTCAAATTCAGATGTCATTACTGCTTGCCAGGCAGGGTCAGGCACTGCATCTTCATATGAAATTGGTTCCCTGTCATGAAAAACATTTCTAGCTAGCTGTTGACTATCTTGGTTGAAACTTGTGAGTGAAAAATGATTTTTAGGGGAAGAGTGGTGTGTTGAGGAAGGTAGGGAGTAGTCATATTCTTTCAAATAAGCATGAACAACATGTGGTCTGCTAGATTTTCTGGTGTTTGGTATTTGATTTTGGTAAGTGGTGATTTCTGGCAAAATGTGACTTCTTGATAATTGTTCATTTGATGGTTGATCAGCTGGTAATGCTGCAGGTGGTGAGACAGGTTCAGGTGGTGAGGTAGGCTCAGGTAAGATGACATTTGAGGTGGTGTTATCATCCAAAACATCACTATTGTCAAAAATATTATTAGTTGAGCTCAATACATTTGAATCAGAGGTTAATTTTTTTAATACAGTGGAAAAACTTGAATCAGACTCAGAATCACAAGATGCAAAAGGAAAGACATTTTCATAAAAAACCACATCCCTGAAAACATGTATCTTCTTGGTGCACAAATCAAGGACTTTGTAACCTTTTGTGTTGAAAGGGTATCCAATGAAGATGTGAGGTGTGGATCTGGGGTCAAATTTTTCTTTATGAGTCTTTAGGGTAGGAAAACATAAGCATCCAAAGGATTTGAGATGAGAGTAGGTGGGGTGTGTGTTGTATAATGTCTCAAAGGGGGTCTTATCATTCAGAACTGAGTTTGGGAGTCTATTGATCAAATAGGTTGCTATCAGAATACACTCTCCCCAATACTTGGTGGGAAGTTTGGACTGATATAAAAGAGCTCTGGCAACTTCAAGGAGATGTTTATGTTTTCTCTCAACCACGCCATTTTGTTGTGGTGTGTATGGAGATTTTTGATGTATTATTCCTTTGTTTTAGAGGTATTTGTTTGTCTCATTATTGGTGAATTCTGTCCCATTGTCAGTCCTAATTGACTTGACAGTGGTGTTAAATTGGTTTTCCACAAGAGTTATAAAAGAGCTCATGACATGAAGTGTGTTAGTTTTGCAACTTAAAAGGTGAGTCCATGTTGATCTGCTAAAGTCATCAACTATGGTCAAAAAATACTTGTAATTGTCATGGGTTGAAACATGATAGGGTCCCCACAAGTACATGTGAAGGAGATCAAAAAGTTTGGAGCTGGAGACAGTGGTCTTTGTTGGAAATGGAAGTCGAGTCTGTCTGGCCATTGGACAAACAGTGCACATGAAAGGTTGTTTGGATGAAAAAGTTATTGGGATGGAGGAAATCTTCTTCATTTTTATAAAAGGAACATGTCCCAATCTATTATGCCATAAGTGGTCAACGATATTTCCATGAGACATGCATGTTATGAAAGGATTGTTGGCAGTAGAAGCATAAGATACAACAGTAGGAACAGGAGAAACAATTTTATTATTTGAACAACGCGTGGATCTTACAGATGTGTTGGTGTGTGCATGTGAGGTGCTTACATCAGAACTGAAATTCAGAAGATTACATGAACTTTTACAGGAAGAAACTGGATGAACAAAAAGACTAGTTAAACTAGAAGAAGAAGAAGGCATGGATGTAACATTTCTCAGAGTAGTAGAAGTGTGATCAAGACAAGAAATGTGGCATTTTGAGCATAGGAAGTATAGTCCATTCCTTGCTCTACCAATATCCAGAGGGCTCTTCAGTGAAGGGCCCTGCATTAAACAAGAAAATTTATTGAAACTAACAACTCCTTTGAGATGTGAGGCTAGACAATGGACTGATATTAAATTGAACTTGAAACTAGGCACAAATAATACTTTCCACAAAGTCAGTGATGGATTCAAACATACATCACCAATCTCAGTCACCTTTACCTTGTAACCATTAGGTAGAGTAATAAGGAATGGGTAAGGTAAGTGTCTTATATTTGTAAGTAAGGATTTGTTGAAGGTCATGTGGTGTGTGGCCCCTGAGTCTATAATCCAAGAGTCAACAGATAGTTTGAAACACTTGCAGAACAGATTACCAATATCAGAAATTGAAGAACAACATGCTAGAATACCTGCAAAGTTCACGGCTCCACCTGTGTTGTCATTCACAGTCCCTGTTGTAGTGTTACTTTCTTCATGAATTTGAACATGTTGGAGAAGGTGCACCAATTGATCAAACTGCTGCCTTGTAAGTAGTTGACCTTGCCTCTTATAAACAGATCCTTCAACACTCTCAGCAGGACCTTTTCCTTTGTTCATTGTGTCCTCAGAGTAACCATGAGCAATAGTTGTTGTGCCTGCATTCTTCCCTTTGGTAAACTTGAAATCCGGGGGAAATCTATGAAGTTTGTAGCACTTGTCCCTAGTGTATCCAGGCTTCCTACAATAGTCACAAAATAGGTTGGATCTATTTGGAGGTCTGCTGCTTCCACCATTCTTATATGATGAGACATAGTTTGTCCTGAAATTGGTGCTAGTGCTAGCAGCATTGACATGAAGGGATGCTGATTCCATGTTGAATTTGTTGTGGGGCTTGACTTCTCTTTTCCTCTCTTCCTGGACAAGGATAGAAAATGCTTGAGCCATAGTAGGCAATGGATTCATCATCAGGATACTTCCTCTCACTATTGTGAAAGCCTCATTTAACCCCATTAGGAACTGAATAAGCCTCCTATCTTGTTCAGCCTTGTGCATCTTCACTTTTCCTCCACAAGTACACAAACAGGTGCACTGGCAACTTGTATCCAAAGTGCTCAGTTCCTCCCATAGCCTCTTGATTTGAGTGTAATATCCAGTGACATCGAGGTTGGCCTGGCTAAGATCATTGATCTCACATTGCAGTTGATACAGTTTTGCACCATTAGGCTGATCATACCTATCCTCTAGTTCCACCCAAAGTTCCCTAACATTATTAACATATTGAAGACTGTCCCCAATGTTCTTCGAAAGTGAGTTTAGAATCCATGAAGTGACCATATCGTCACATCTTTCCCATTGAGTGAGGAGTGCTGAATTTGGAGATGGATCATCCACCTTCCCATTGATGAAACTTGTTTTGTTTTTGACAGATAGTGCTCGAAGAACACCTCGTCTCCAGGATCGATAGCCAGACCCATCAAAAATCACTGGAATAATTACAGATCCAGCACTTTCAGATGGATGCATATAGAAAACATTGTTCAAGTCGACAACCGTCTGGGCTGGTGCTGGATTGTTAGCTTCTGGAGCTTGATTTTGATCCATTATGTGATGAATTTAGTGAAAAACAATGAGATGAAATGAAGAATAACAGCTGAAGATTTGAGATGAAGATTGAGAACCGAATACTAACAAAAATGGAGATCGAAGCAGGAGAATTGAGATGAAAATTGAGAACTGAAGACTATTGAGTGCGGAAAAAGAAGTAATCGAACCTTCACGGCTCTGATACCATGTTGAACTGAGGAGAATTACAGTTCTCCATTGATGAACACTTGAGCAAAAACTGGAAATGAGTAATAAGAACAGAGAGGAATGCACAGCTTGTAATTTGGGGAAATGAAAATTAATTCATTCATGATAAGTGTTCAACATTATATACATGATGAGAAAAAAAATATCTAACACTAACTAATTAGATGCTCGAAATTAACTTCTAGAATGTTCAGTTGATACACTTCTAACTAACTTTGACAGCTCAGCATATTCTTCTAACTAACTTTGACATCTCAGTTATTGTAATTACTTTCCAGCTTATACATAAAACTAAGTATAAAACTAAACTATATATCTTAATAACTAAAGCACAATGTTTCACAATTTTTTAACATAAAATCTCCACTGTTGCCTCACAAAGCAACCCTCTTTGTCTCTCTTTCCAAGTTTAACATATTATTGAAATAATTTATAATTATATTTGTTTATGTCCTTAATTATTTTTTCCTATTGTAATTTATTATTAGGTGAAATCTAACTTATTTTTTGGCTTATGTACAAATAAAGAAAATTAAATAGAGGTTGTAACAAACACTAAAATGGCTGTAGTGATTTTCTCAACTCAATAACCAAACAATAGAGAGAACAAACTAACAAGCTTTGATTCACACGAAAATGAGCAATTACAATATGAAGAACTCAAACAATAACAATAACTATAAAGAAGAAGGGATGAGGGAGAATTGGGGATGAGAAGCACAGTCTTTGCCTAAACATAATCATAATTTGCATAAACCTATTTTGCTCTCACTCGTCTTTATTTATCAACCTGGATCCCACACATAGCCACTTAATTCGGTGTTGGGCCGCTTTGCCAATACTGGTCTAGGCCCATTCATAACAATACTCCCAACTCCAATAAGAACCTTGTCCTCAAGGTTCGAGTAGGCATGAGCATCCCCTCGTATAGTCAGATTGGTAAGCAACAACGAAGCAACTTCATTGGCAACCTGGAGTACTATAGACATGGTGGTCTCATTATTGCTTAGCTACTGATAAACATGGCAAAAATGTATACTAATGTGAGATTTTTCCAAAAGAGTAATACCTAATGATATCATCCAAAATTTTCGAAGCACTATTGGCAGCCACATAAGGGAACTTTGTCATATTTTGTAGCACAGATGCCAAATAGAAGCTGCAATGTCCGTGTTCTCATTCCATTCTTCCTTACCATTAGTCTTTTTTTATCAAATGAAATATTTCCATGATTGACCAAAATGTAGGTAGTACTGCCAGATAATGGGATGCTGAGAATTTCACCAAGGCTATTCATGATAGGATCAAAAAGAGATCCAAAAGCACTCAAAACATCATAAAAATAGTACTTCAATTCGTACCATGCTCTTGTCAATGCTACAATTGTTCACCTCGAAGTACTGATAACAACAAATTACCATCCTTCCGCCAAATTTTTGCACTAGAACTGATAACAACAAATTACAACCATGATCTTTCTGATTCACAATAAAACTCTTCCGCAATATCAAATTGAGTTCAGTTATAACTTGCCTTGCAACCACACATTTGTTCAAAATGACAACAAAAACTAATGCATTACCTAAGCCATGATGTAATTTATGAAGCACAGCCGACTCTACTATCTCTATGACCCCATAAAGTGTGTAACAAGCAGAGTACACAACCTTCACCTTGTATAATCTCCTTGGCACTTTTACCTCCCACACATGAACCATACCAACGAGAGCAGTGATACAGCGAAGATGCAACATTGATGTTTGCTGGAAGTTGACGACCAAAATGTCATGTTGTACCACATAATATTCAGCGAAGACTAGTGAATATGCAATTAAAGGACATGTTAATGCATTGCATTTATCGACAATAGAGAACACCTTGAACCAGTTGGACTTTACACATCCTAGTTGTCCGGGATCCCACACTCTACTCATAGAATTTGAATACACAATTAAGAAAAACATGTCATTACATCCCAACAATAGTAGTTCCTGCATGTTTTCTTTATATAACCGGTTAGAGCCATAAATCTGAAATCGATTCCTAGATCCCATACACAAAGATCCACTGCACTTATGGGAACGGTTACAATAAGCATAATGAAATTGGTAGTAGGAATAAATGGAAATTGACTCAAAATATGCTGATCATTGAATCCCCTACTAGATTTTCTATTTTCAGCAGCAATAATCAATCCAACAAAATGCAACACACTATTTGGCACTCACGTTCTCCAAAAAATATTCATGAAGAAATAAATCTTCCATACCCATCGTAAATGTCCCTAAATTAATTTTCCATTTAGGAGGGCCACTACCAAGAGAGTTAGTAACTACATACCTCGTTGCCATGTCTTGTTCGAGATGTTCATTCGACATCATATCTTCTCGACCAACAAGAGGAATTAAGAGTGATACCCAAGTCGCACTCGGATATACTATTTCAGTAATTTGAATATGCGTATTCGACAACACAAGTGATTGCTCACTAAAAGGAGCTAGAGTACCAGATGCATCCCTTTGAGGAGATTTGTCAAACAAAGCAGCATTATCTAGTGATTTTTTCTCCTCCACACTATTCGATTCTTTCGTATCAGTTAACACCGAAGTAGGGAACTTGGTTTGCATACTAATATCTTTGCAGAATCTATAGTTAAGTTCAGGAATGCTAGAGCTCATAGTTGTATATGAATTTTCATCGAACACCTGACTTTCGGTAATGGAAGAAGATTACCGTACCAAATCTGATTCTACTGATTTTACATTCCTAATTTGAGGAGTTCCCAGGCCTTCAAGAGTTGTGATCTCAGCATCACTTCCGGTAAGCAATGCCAAGGAATCCACATTGGTATACTTCTTAGGCAATTTCTCAAGCATATGGTATGCTTCTGTGTTTCCACTTGTGAAGGCGTCTTCCAAGTCAGAAAAGTATGTGACAGGGCTTAAATCTACAACTGCAGAGGGAGAGGTCGTCGGAGGAACAATTGTAGTATAGCGAATATAGTCAATATAGGCTCAAAAAGTATCTGCCATACTCATCGAAGTTGTGCGTTGTGGAAATCACACAAGCAATTTTTCCTTAAAATGCTTCCAATCGAAGAATTTCTTGTTACGATGCAACCACGTAAACCAAGTAAGAGCTTCACCATCAAGGTAAAAATAAGGAAGAGGTAGCCAGTCCTTTTGGGAGAAGCCAAGGCAGGTGAAATATTGCTCGGCCCGAAGAATCCAACCCTCTGGATTGTTGCCACCACTAAATCGATCCAATACCGCCATTTCTATTTGGAGTAAGAACAATGAAAGCACCAATGTAACCAACACTAAAATGGTTGTAGTGATTTTCTAAACTCAACAACCAAATAATATAGAGAACAAACTAACAAGCTTTGATTCATACGAAAACGAGCAATTACAATATGAAGAACTCGAACAATAACAATAACTATAAAGAAGAAGGGATGAGGGGACTAAGAGAGAATTGGGGATAAGAAGCACAGTCTTTGCCTAAGCATAATCATAATTTGCAGAAACTATTTTGCTCTCACTAGTTTCGGATCCCACACACAGCCACTTAATTCGGTGTTGGGCCGCTTTGCCAATACTGATCTAGGCCCATTCATAACATAGGTCTAGCTTCAAGTTACAAAATAACTAATGTTTAAATGCATAAAAGGACCCTCCCCCCCCTAAAATTGATATCAGAGCTATGGATAGTATAAATTAAGAACAAAACAAACAAGAACTAATTAAGACAGTTATAGGAAAACGTCAAGAGCTAAAACATAAACAGGAAAGACTTAATTATAACATATATGCTGCTGTATGCCAAAAATATATATTAGCACAGAAAAAAACAATATTTAAGTTACAAATGCAAATACAACAAATTGAATATAAACTAAAGCATAATTTGTAATAAATGAATAAAAAAGAATTTTCTATAGACGAAAAAACATATGAAAATCAGGACGGATTAAAAATAAAAATAATATTTTCAAACTTAGGACGAAGATATAAAAAAATAGGAGAAAATTTAAA
Organism: Solanum chiquidenum; assembly: GCA_029582725.1. Classification (NCBI taxonomy): domain Eukaryota; kingdom Viridiplantae; phylum Streptophyta; class Magnoliopsida; order Solanales; family Solanaceae; genus Solanum; species Solanum chiquidenum. The sequence continues at coordinate 96,518 of JAJOOS010000322.1, forward strand.
TCTAGTGCTAGAGAAAGAAACATTAAGATTAGAAGATAGTCTAACAGTCATGGTACGGATAGCAAAAGAAAATGAAGAAATAGATAGAAAAAAGGAGATAGAAATAATAAAACAAAAAGTACAACAAGAAATACAACAAATCGAAGAAACAAAAAATGCTAAGATAATTGAATTAGAAAAAGAATTAGCAACACTAAAAGAACTATACATAGTTAAACGAAAAGAAAGAGAACTAGAAACAAAACTGAAATATGAAATAGAAAAATTTAAGGAAAAATTACAAGAAGTAGAAGACCCTAATAAACTAGATCAAAATGAAGAATTAAAAATTGATGAAATAAACGAAGACCACATAGAACAAGGTTCAGACATAAGTGAAACATATACAGAAATGTTAGCAAATATTGAAGAACAAGAAATAACACAAAAATTTACAGAAATAAACACAGGAGATATTAAAGAAGAAGAAGATGTAAAAGCAAGTACATCAGGAGTCAAAAATCCGAAAAGATTAAATCCAACATAATATACAGCTAGTTATGAACAATCTGATAGAGACAATAGTTTATGGAATAAAAGGTTAAATAAGAAATGGACACCAATTCCAACAACTACACAAAATAACAACTTCTTAGATCTAGATTGTGTAACGGACATAAATAAAACAATTCAACTATGGATAGGATATATATCAAAACAAATAATAGATAATAAAATAGGAATGTCAGAAGTACCAGGATACATAGAAAGAACACTTATAGGAACAGTAAAACTATGGTTACAAAACCTAACAGAAGAAAGTATAAAAACATTAAAAAATAATAAAAGAATAGATGGTGAAATAGCAACAACACCAATTGACATATTAAATAAATACGAAATAGCTATAAGAAATGAATTCAGCAGTACAACCACAGAAACAGAAGAACAAAATAAAGAAAAACAGCTAAATAGAAATCTAATGTTAAAATTAGCAATATGTAACATGTGTTATATAGAAGAATATACATGTGTATTTAGAGAATATTATTACAAAGGAACATATAGTACAGAAGAAGGAAAAGAAATAAGAAGATTATGCTTCACAAAATTACCAGAACCCTTTAGTTCAAAGATAATAAAATATTGGAACGAAGCAGGACTACAAGATACTTTGGGAGCAAGAATAAGATTCTTACAAAAATGGTATTCAGAAATATGTGAAAAATATAGGGAGGAAATGAAAATGGAAAAAACCATAATAAAGAACCTGTCATGTTGTAAAGATAAGGTAGCACCCCAATTTGGATGTACTGATAATTACTATAAAAAGAAATACAGAAAATAAAGAAAATATAAAAAATATAAATATAGAAAACCTCGAAGAAGGTACTACATAAAAGATTATAAAACTAAAAGACCATATAAACCAAAGAAAAAACTAACCGAATGTACATGTTATAATTGCGAAAAACTAGGACACATAGCTAAAGATTGCAAACTACCTAGAAATCCCAAGAAAAAACAAATATCCGAAGTAATAATAGACAATGAAGAATATATAGACTATGAGCTAGAAAGTGATGATAGTATATATGAATTATCCTTATCTGAGAATGAATTAAACGAAGTAGAACTACCAGAAGAAGATAATTTATATGATTATACAGATGACTGAAAAAGATATACAGATAATAAACCAAGAAGAACACTTAAATGAAGAATCTTCAGAACAAAAACTTATATTCGATATTAACATATTTGAACAAACAAAAGGAAAAGAATTAGACCTAAGCGTAGAAAAAATATTTAAGGTACCTATAATAAAGAATTTATTTAAAAGACAAAAAGAAGAATATTACGTTGTAAGTCAAAAAGAGCACATAATAGATTGTAAATATACCAAAGGAAAAGCGAAAATACCAATAATAAATAAACAGATAAATAATTAAAGAAATACAAGAAATTAAAGCTAAAGACCCAATAAAATATGTACACCTAAGAGGAACGGAGATACTAATAAAAGCATGTTTTAGAGAAGGAATAGATACACCTATAGAAATATATCTAGCAGACGATAGGATAGTGGAACCTATAGAAAAAAGCATAATAAGTGCGGTAAAAGGAAACCTAATATACCAAAAATTTAAATTTATAATAAGTGCCAATTATTTAGTAGCAATAAGCGATAGAAACATAGATAAATCCTTAGTATTATATTGGAAAATGTCAAGAATATAATTAGCCCCAGGAAGTAAATATTTACAGCAAGATGTAAAAATCTATATGTATTAACAACAAAACATAAGATAACAGCAAAAAATAAAATAGATAGAATAAAAATAGAAAATCCCTTTGAACAAATTGTTACAGTAATAGATAACAATAACTATAGTTATAAAGATATAGATATAGAAGAAGACTTAGAAATAGTAAGCGACAAAATAAGTACATCAAAAAGGATAAAAGGAATAGATTATAGTTATGAAACACCTCAAATAGCAAGAAAAAAACAAATGACAAAAGAAATAAACCCATACCATTACTATATAACCGGAATAATGGAACAAAGAAAGTACATCATACTAATAAATACTGGTCTAGAAGAAAATTATATAACAAGAGAGTTAGTAACAAAAGATGAAATACACTCTAAAGAACAAACATGCCCAGAATTACCAAAATTATTATTAAATTATGAAGAAACAATAGAAAAAGAAATAATTATCGAAGGAATATTAATGTTAATAAAATTCAAAATCTACCAAGGAGATAAAAACATCATACTAGGAATAAAATGGTTAGAAGAAATGAAACCATATAACTTAGAAAATATACAATTAACCATAAACTATAAAAATAAGAAAGTAATAATAAAAAGGAAAACATTATGAAAATATATGTACTTGCAAAGGTAATAATAGAAAAATATTACAATAGATATTATACCCAATGATAGATACAGGAGCAGAAGCTAATATGTGTAAATATAATTGTTTACCAGAAGAAAAATGGGAAACATTAAAAACACCAATAGTAGTAACAGGATTTAATAATGAAGGAAGTATGATAACATATAAAGCAAAGAATATAAAATTACAGATATGGGATAAGATACTAACTATAGAAGAAATATACAGTTATGAATTTACAAACAAAGATATGCTTTTATGAATGTCATTCTTAGAAAAACTATATCCACACGTAATAACAAAAACACACTGGTGGTTTACCACACCATGTAAATAGAAAGTAGGAGCAAAAGGGTAAACAATAAAAATAGAAAGACTACACCATGGATAAAAGAAAGTGAAAAAATCACCCAAAAATTAGAAAATATTAAAGAAAGTGACCATAAGATAGAATTAATTATATTTTCCATAGATAGACTAAATATGATTCAAGAAATGCTAGAACTATTATATAGTTAAAACCCTTTAAAAGGATGGGAAAAACATAAAACAAAAGTTAAAATCGAACTAATTGATGATAATAGTATAATAACCCAAAAATCATTAAAGTATAATTTTAATGATCTAACAGAATTCAAAATGCATATAAAAGAACTTTTAAAAAACAAATATATACAAGAAAGTAATAGCAAACATACAAGTCCAACATTTATAGTAAATAAACATAGTGAACAAAAACGAGGAAAAAGTCGGATGGTTATTGACTATAGAAATCTAAATGCAAAAACAAAGACATATAATTACCCAATACCACATAAAATATTAAAAATAAGACAAATCCAAGGATATAATTACTTCAGTAAATTTGATTGTAAGTCAATATTTTATCACCTCAAATTAGAAGAAGAATCCAAAAAGTTAACAGCTTTCACAGTACCACAAGGATTCTATAAATGGAACGTATTACCATTTGGATACAAAAATGCACCAGGAAGATATCAACATTTTATGGACAATTACTTTAACCCACTAGAAAACTGTATAATATACATAGATGATATATTATTATACTCAAGAACACAAGATGAACATATAAAATTACTAGAAAAATTTATACATATCATAACATACTCAGGGATAAGCCTAACTAAGAAAAATGCAGAAATAATGAAAACTCAAATAGAATTTCTACGAATACAAATAGATAAAAATGGTATAAAGATGCAAACACACATAGTACAAAAAATAATAAATTCTGAAGAACAAATAGATACGAAGAAGAAATTACAATCGTTTCTAGGATTAATTAATCAAGTAAGAGAATATATACCTAAATTAGCAGAAAATTTAAAACCATTACATAAAAAATTAAAGAAAGATGTAGAATATCATTTTGATGATAAAGATAAAGAACAAATAAGAAAAATAAAATCACTATCCAAAAAGTTACCTAAGTTATACTTCCCAGATGAAAATAAAAAATTCGACTATATAGTTGAATCAGATGCAAGTGAAATAAGCTACGGAGGAGTATTAAAATATAGATATGATAAAGAAAAAGTAGAACACCATTGTAGATACTATTCAGGAACATTTACAAACCCAGAAATAAAATGAAAAATAAATAGAAAAGAGTTATATTCAATATACAAATGTTTATTAGCCTTCGAACCATATATTGTGTTTAATAAATTTATTGTGAGAACAGATAATACACAGGTAAAATGGTGGGTAACAAGAAAGGTACAAGACTCAGTTACAACAAAAGAAATACGGAGACTAGTATTAAACATATTAAATTTTACATTTACAATTGAAATAATAAGTACTAACAAAAATATTATTGCAGATTACATATCAAGACAAAGCTACCCAAACTGAAAAAGATAGTACAATGGAAGATATACTCAAAGCCATTACTACACTTTGTATAAAAGTAGATAGTATGGATAATGAGATACAAAAGCTAAAGACTAATGAAGGAAAACTGAAGTCTAAAACTATAAGTCAGTCGCATGACTATAAACATGCAGAGCTATGTCAATCGGAAGACACAAAACATCCAGAGCTAGAAGGAGACGTTGGGATACTCCAAAAAACCCATAATGATTGTTTTAATACAACTGCAGGTACAAGCAAAACAGTTAGTAGAAAACAATATACAAGCACCAACCTAAACAAAATGTTTGAAAGACCGTTTACACCAAAAATATCAAAAGACCCATTAATAATTACATCACCACAAACCTAGACATATGCAGATAGCCTAAACAAAGACAAAAAGGTGTATAACCATATAACACAAACCTATATTAGAAATATACACAAAATCCAAACATATTTGAACCTCAATCCCAGATCTACCACTACTAAAGAACCAACCCAAGATTATTTAACCCAGAAATTACAAGGATATAATAAGTTGATAGCTCAACCACAAACGAAAGCAAACCTAGTCAAAACTTGTTACAACTATGGATTATTAAGTACAGTTTACACATACGACGGAGAAGAGCTAAGCGGAATACCAGAGATATACAGAGCATTCATAACCTATAAAAGAGTAACAAAAGGCAATTTATTCTATATAAAATTTTATGCAGCCCCAGTAGAAATATTGTATGATGAAATAAAACCAACAATACAAGTTGAAAAGATAGGATTAACTAGAGATATGATAATTCCAGAGGATATAGGACAACAACCGGAGATAAAAGAAATCGAGATACCAAGTTTTTATGCTAATAGGAGAATAATTGGAATGTCAACAATTATCCAAGAACTAGCAAACAATTATCTAAATGGAAATGCAATATGGAGTTATTATTCACGAGATCAACTAATGATATATTCAAACTTAAGGGAGCTAAGGCAAGCATATATGAATGAAGTACAAAAATGGATATTATCTTTACTCAAACCAGAAGAACAACCTACTACAAGAGTATTAAAGAAAGAATTCATTTCAAATGAACTATTAACCAGATACTGCAAGCTAATTGGATACAAATATCCAGATCATATATGTTCTAAATGTAACGGAGAAGATAACGTGATACCAGATGTCCAGCTAGAATAAAGAAGAAAGAACAAAAGAAGATAAATGGCAGACAAGAGATAAAAAGAAAAAAAAAGAAAGGACAAAAGAAGACAAATGGCAGACAAGAGATAAAAAGAAAAAGAAGACAACGACAAAAGTTATGTAAAAAGTCTTAAAGTAAATAGTATAAAGATGTAGAGTTGATGTAAAAAGTCTTAAAGTAAATAGTATAAAGATGTAAAGGTAAGAATAGTAGGAACTATTCATGAATAGTGAATAGTTGTAAATTTTGTAAATTTTGTAAATTTCCTATTTAAAGGAAGCAAATGTAAATAAAAAAACGGAGAAGCTTTCCGACAACTCTCATACTCTCAATTATTGCAACTAAGAAAAATACTTCAAAGATATGGAGCAAAATCAATCGGATATCATACACATAGAAGAACAGGTATGTCTATTTATGATTATGCATAGCTAAATCTATTAATTCCTGAATATCATGACATTAAATAAGTTTATATTAGTTATTATATACTATAATTATTTGAAGCATGTTTTCTAGTTTGTTAACATGAGGAAAGAAGAGAAAACTTCCAGAACTATGTCATCCTAAGGTTGAAACCAGTAGGCAAGGAAGCTATGAGGGGAGTAAACAAAGTTGAGGCGCTGTTTAGGAAGAAAGTACCTTTGAAAGTACGATGTTAATAGTGACAGAAAAACATGGTTTGAAAATAATCTAGTTTATAGTAATCTAATATGGATATTACTTTATGCATATGATATGAGGGAATTACTGATTAAAAAGCATATGAACAACATGACTACTTATCTACATGATGAAATGATAATAAATTATAAAACACTGATTTTATATACTCTAAAAGATATAAAAATTATTGAACTAAGGAGAATATTATGGGAAAAGATATTTGACTATGAAGAACTAGAACTAGCAACTCAAACATGGTATGAGATAGAATTACATGAAATATACACAGACTTAGAACGAATTTATATAAGCGATTTAGATTCAAACTAATGATACACTTACAATATTGGCAGGAAACTAATGAAAACATAACTTTATTAGGAAATCTAATAAAAGAAAATATAGAAGCATATCAAATAACCCAAGATATACAATATATAGAATATATTCTGGAAAATATCAAAGAAATAATTAGACTAATACCTTTGAGAAAAGAGTATTATGACAAAATAACTAATGTTTAAATGCATAAAAGGAATATATTCTGGAAAATATTAAAGAAATAATTAGACTAATACCTTTGAGAAAAGAGTATTATGACAAAATAATGACAAAATAACTAATGTTTAAATGCATAAAAGGACCCCCCCCCCCCCACACACACACACAAGAATAACAAACAACTAGTGCTTTTATTATATTTTTATTTTTTTACTCTATTGATTTATCTTTACTTATTTTCTATATTAAAAATAGATGTCTAGTTTAGAAAATTAATGAATTATTTATCTTTTATGTTCATTTTATTCTTGTTATTAGTTACTATTTTCTCTGTTTTAAAAAACGATCTTCTTTCATTTTTAGTCTATTTAAAAAAGAATGTTTTTTTTTTTGCAATACTTTAATTTCAGTTTTTCACGTAACATATTTAAGTCCACATATTAAATGATATTTTGATATATTTGACATAACTTTAATTTACTATCATAAAATTGAATTTTTTTCTTTATTTTCTTAAACTTCGTATCATGTCAAACTTTATCATTCTTGTCTAAACGAGAAGAGTACTATTTAGTTTCTAATACATTTCCCAAAAGATGAAATTTAATGAATTCAAAAGGTAATATAATAATATTATTTATGTTATTAATTGTTAGGTGTATGTCAAACAAAAGGAGTAACTGGATAAAATCATACTAATCTGAAGTCTCAACTAACACTATATGCAAAGACTAATCTCAGCTATATATATGCAAAGAATGAATTGAATTTTGGCAGAATCTGTTGTTCTTCCTGTGCTCCAAACATCCCAAAAGCCTTTGAAAACATATACGCAAAGAACATTTTTGCAAGAAGATTGAGAAAATTTTGGAAAAACGAAGAAAAAAGGGACAATCTTGAAAGCAATCTCAAATAAAATCTCTCCTATTTACTCTCCCCATTTTCTCTCTATGTCCATTTTCAGGCAATAGTAGTGGATGTGTTATTGGGTCCAAGATTGAATTTGGGAAAAGTGGTTTTACATTTACAAGTACAAAACATAGAGCCCCAAAATCCAATTTGAATCTCGATGCCCTTCTATGTGAGGAAGATCTATTAGATGAGGGAGATTTGGGAGGAGGGTACCATTCAGATGAAATGGATGTTGACTGTCATTGACCACTATGGTTTCAATGCTTTGACTGTTGTGTTAGCTGTCAACTATTTTGATAGATTTATATCTGGAGTCTGTTTTCAGAAGGTTAAGCCATGGACGAGTCAGCTTGTGGTTGTTGCTTGTCTTTCTATTGCTGCTAAAGTAGAGGAGATTCAAGTGCCCCTTTTGTTAGACCTTCAAGTATGTAGCTATGTTTTGTTGATTAAGATAGAGTAAATGATAAAAAGCATATCTAAAGTATCCTGATTTGATCTTCATACCTGAATTATAGGCTTGTGAGGTTCCTATATATTATCACTAACTACTGATTAAAATGCATCTCAGCTATCACTTGTCCTTTTTTTTTCTACCTGAATGTAGGTAAAGGGAACAGTTGATAGTTGAAGAGTGTTTTGATAAATAGTTGGTGATAGTTCAGGTAGGAAACTCGCACATTAGGCATGTTTTGACCCTTCACTTATTAAGATATTGTAGTGTTGGTGTTTGTATAAATGTCTTAACAGTTATGTCTATTTGTCATTTATCGAATATTGAACACTGGATTGAAATGAAGTAGAATGGGCATTGATAATTGATCATACATAGCTTAGGATTGAGATATGATAATAATGGTTATAGTTGTTATGGTTGTATTAATGATGGATGTATTTTTTTGATTAGGTATCAAATCCAAAATATGTGTTTGAGTCAAAGACTATTCAGAAAATAGAACTTATGGTGTTGTCCACCCTCAAATGGAAAATGAATCCAGTGACACCACTTTCATTTATAGACCATATCATCAGGAGATTTGGATTGATGACCAACCTATATTCGGAGTTCCAGGGGAAATGTGAAAACATCATTCTTGGTATTATCATTGGTGAGATATCTATCTAAAAAGTTTGTTTGAGACTTTTGGATGCGGGTAGTTTATTGATTATTCGATCATGCTGAATACAGATTCTAGGCTTCTGCATTATCCCCCATCTGTAATTGCAATTGCAACATTGTTTTATTATATCAATGAGATTGAGCCTTGCAATGCAATCGATTACCTTAATCAACTTATGGTTGTTCTTAAAGTAAGAAAGGTTTGCACTCTTTCACATTGAGTTTTATTTTCTATAATCGACCTCTTTGGGATTCTTAGTAATACCTTATAGTATTTGATTAGCAATATCACTATGCCTATTTGGTTTGTGTGTCACTGAAGTTCTTGATCTTCAAACTGGTTAGCATTGATGAATGTCATGATCTTGTTCTAGAGCTAATGGACATTCCTGGATCCAAAATTTGCAAGCGCAAACGCCAATCCATTCCCGGCACTCCTGATGGTGTTATTGATGTATATTTTAGCTGTGAAAGCTCTAATGATTCTTTGGTCCTGGCATCATCAGTTTCATCCTTGCCAGAATCATAGTATAAGAGAAGTAGAACATAGGATCAACAAATTTTATTTGCTCCAATAAGTTTTGTGTCTGGTTTTAGATCACAGTTCTTCGCTGAGCTCACATCTTCTGGGTTATCTTATTCGCAATGGTGATATATGGACACAGTTTTGGTATGTCCTCTTAAAATACAATGCACAATTATATAATGTTCTACCAGACAATTATATGATTTCGCATTATGTTTTCTGAACATGTGATGAAATCCATGTAATGGTTTAGACAGATTGGAACATGAATTAAACTATGTATGATTGGGAATTGAAGGAAGAATGAGTAAAGGATATATTGGGAGATCTTTTCCTTAAGTGCATCACTGCTGCTATTTGAAATTACTTTTTGAGTATTGTAACTATTGCCGATGAATATGGATACAAGATATATATACACACACAAACACAAAACACATATTTAATATGCATTTTACTTGTTCTTTTCCACCCCTATTAGGCTTTCTACCATATATTGCATACGCCCTATGCTTCAATTCCAAGCAACTTGTGGATACCTTTCATTTATGGATAATTAAAATCAGTAGCCATAACTGGATAGATGCTTGGAAGTGGGATCATAGATAGAAATGGATGTCTCATAATTTCTTTGTTTTCTCAAAGATTGGATTGATAATTTAAGATTTTCGAAGTAGGACAAGTTGGCAGTGGACTATGTGCTTGTGAGCTAGTATAATGAACCTGACAATTGAAATATGGAGATACGTCTCATGGCATTGTTGACCAGAGGAATAAAAAGAATAAATAAAATGATATAAAGGGAAAGTAAGAAACTCTTGTTCCTTTATGTCACAACCTGAGCCTACATCCTGAACGTGGCTGGCACTCGAGAACCATTGTCGGTCCCCAAAATCGAACCCTCATCCTGCCTGACTACAAGCGAAAGACTAACTCAAGCATACAAAGCTTAATAACTGAATAAAAATTCATGAAACTCAATTACAAAGCTTTAACTCAAATGAAAAACTCTGAATAAAAATAAATTATGCAACTCTCCATAAAATAGGCAACTTAAGCCTTTAAAAAATTTAACAAAAAAAATGAACAAACTTCTGAAACTCTACTGTCTATCTATGAAGCCTCTAAATTACAAAGATGGAAGTCGAGACTAGACCCACGACATCCTAACAACTGATAAAAGTAAAAGTGGAACCCTTCGGAAGCAAGGAGGCTCACCATAGCTAACTCAAACTTCATGTGGTATCAACGAAGCTCGGGTTGATGATCCTGAATACATGTATCTGCATCATGAAATGATGCAAGCCAAATGGCTCAGTACGTGGAATGTACGAGCATGTAAGGGGAATTCTAAAGCATAAACATAAGCTTGAACTTGATGAAAAGGAAACATACTTACCTCTTTTCAAACTTACTCAGCTCAAGGAATACTCAAGGATACTCAAAACTACTCAAACTTACTCAACTCAGAAGTACTCAAGGATAAGATACTCAACTCAGTAATAAGGTTCTCAACTCAGTGAAACTCAACAATAAGGTACACGACACAATGAATCACAGATCAACTCAAAATACTCAACTCAAGATACTCAACTAGAAAAACTCAACTCATGATACTCAAGGATAAAGCAATAGTAAAAGATGCAATATATATGGAAAGCTGTAAAACTGTAGATAGCAACTCAATGTATTGAAAAATATAATAATACTCTGTGTGTATATAAAAATACAATATAACTCTGTGGGAGTTTCTCTAACCGACAACCATCACTATGAGCTATGTGATGATACAACGTCTCGCCCACGCTACCAAAATTGTCTTATACTTTGCCAAGGTATAAAACCTCTCAACTAAGTTGTAACACCCCAGAAATTTTTTCTAAGACTTGAACCATCCTTCGTTGTGAGTAGGATTTTACAGAGAAATTAAAATTTCTTAAGTTTTAAGTTCACTAGATGTAGCACCTTGAGTTTGAGAAAGAACTAAATTGGAAATAGCAAAAATCTGAAATTTGGAGAGTTAAGTTAAGTATGAGTTATGGGTAAACTTCAAACGACCATAACTCCTTGATCAGGATGAATTAGGTATGTTACCAGATACCGTAGGAAATACCTTTCAATTATCTTTCCAATGCCACCAAGTTTGCTCAGTTTCGATATCGTATGAGGGAGATATGTCCACTCGAAATTGGGCTGTCTAGATACGGAAAGTCAAAACCGGATTTTGAGGGGTATTTTGGTCTTTTCCTTACCCAATCAGATTTGATTCATTTTTAGTAATATTTTAAAGGTATAATATGATTAGGTTCAGTTTTATAATCCTAGTTTACGCCTAGGGATTTAGTTGAGAGTTCAAGAAGAGAAAAGAAGAGAGGAGAGGAGAAAAGAGAAAGGAACGAAGCGTTCGTCGAAATTCTTGCGTCTTGTTGCGGATTTTTTCCATGGATTTAATCCCTAAGAGGTATGTAAGCTTCCATAGTGTTCAGTTTGTTCACCCACACGCCAATCATGTTATTTTCAACACAATTTTGTTCTTAAAGTTGAAGGATTAGAGTTCTTGATGAGTTCTTGGTAGGTGTTCTTGAAGTTCATTCTAAATCTTGTTGTGTTGGGTTTTTGATGATTTCTTGAGATGAAATTTAGTAATTTGAGTGTTGTTTTGAGTATATTAGAGTGTACTTATGTTAATTAATTGAATCCAAGTGATTGGGGAAGACACCGTTCGATTCTAGGCGAGTTAGGGTGAGAAAACGAGCAAGGAAAATTCGTCGGATTTTTTGGGTTGGGGCCTGGCGCGATGTGCCAGCCAGAGTGCCCCAAAACCTCCTCTGAATGTTAGGGGTTGGCGCTCCATGCCACCCATAGCCCCAGGGTCGCCTTCCCCATCCAGTTTATCATCAGCTGCCCCGTTTGAGTTCGTTTAAAGTGCACCTTCACTCCTTTTTTATTCTAACTACTCTAAGCTACTTATAAACACCTAAAATCATTCCTAACATGATCATAACCTTGAATTCATAATTCAACTTCAAGGTAGAGTTGAGAGTTAAGTTTTGAGAATTCATTCGAACATTTTGAGAAAGTCCATTTGAGTCCTTTTGTGGAGTCTTCTACAACTTATAGTAACTTGTTCCACGACTCGAGCAAGTGAGTATGAGAATGATGAGAATATATTCATGAGTCTACTTTGTCATCATGAGATCTTTCATATCATGAACCATAACTCTTGAATTCATAATCCACATTCAAGAGAGAGTTAAGAGTAGTGTTCAAGAGAGCCTTTGAGTTCAATTGTGAATCCTTTGAGATCAACCATCAATTTGAACTAAGTCTTGAGGTAGTAAGTAAGTATGAGAATTAGAGGAGTTGTATCATGAGTTCCATAATGTTATGTAGACTTACGAGTCAAGTCGTTCATGCCCATAAATTCCGCATGAACTCCATAAGTTGAGTATCTATGAGAGGAGTAGTATCTTCAAGTTCTAAGTCTTAAGTATTGAGTTTCTAACCCATTTGAGATTAAATTCCTAATCATGGGACTATTATATGTTACCCATGAAGTCCTTGTGTTGAATATTTCATGATCATAATTTCACATGAACACTATAAGTCGATCAGTCTTGAGATGATAAGTATCTTTGAGTCCTTGAGTTGAGTAGTTCATGCTCATAAATTCTGCATGAACTCTGAGTTGAGCATTCTTGAAGTTAGTAGTATCATTGAAGTTTTTGAGTTCCAAGTATTGAGTTCTATCTATGGTTATTGAAAACCTTGCATTGAGTCGTTCATGTCCATCATTTGGCATGAACCACATTTTAAGAAGTCTTTTACAAATGTTTCAACTTTGTTTTAAGACTTAAGTTTTGAGTTCAGTAAAAAGTAAAGTTGAAGTTCTTTCTTCAAAAGTATATGGGGACTATGTATTCCCAAAGGAGTTTTAAATGTTTTCACATTTAAATAAGAACAGAAACTAAGATTTCCAAAGAGCCTTCGAGTTTGTTTTCAGAAAAGAGTAATCGCATTCTAAATGAGGCAAGAGAGGAAACTGAGATTTCCAAGATAGCCTTTGAGCTAAATTTTTGAGCACTAATCTCAAACCACAGAAGAAGTTATTTTTAAAAAAAAACATATGAGCTAAGTATATTTATTTTGGGAGTAGTATTGAGCACCGATATGGGAATGCAAGTTCATATTAACTCAAGTCTCCATAAACCATGTAGCCGTCATGGGTATTAAAGGATCATACTTTTTAGATGATCACTTAAGTTAAGCTAGTGGATCCACTTAGTGAGTTAGCTTTTTATACCCTCGGCAAGGTATAGGGTGGTCCTTGGCAGCGTGAGGTAAAATGTTATATCATCATTATAGCTCTTAAGTGATGGTTGTCGGTTAGAGAAACTCCCACAGAAGTATTTGCATGGTTTCTTAAGGGGTTATGCTTAGTGTTAATGGGGGTATGGGACTTTATTCATGCATTGCACAAGTAGACTTTGAGAGGGAGCAGGTATGTCTTTTATGATATTATGATTATGAGTTAACATCATGTTTTAAACAGTTTTCCTTTTTCTTTGTATTGCACTTGTTTTAAACATCTTTATATTGAAATGAGTTCAGTTATGTTGAGTTGAGTTGAGCTAGGTAAGTTCTTCAGTTTTCTTTCAGATTCTTTCAAGCCTATGTTTCTTTTTTATCAAAGTTCAAGCTTATGTTATGATTTAGAATTCCCCTTACATGCTCGTACATTCCACATACTGAGCCATTTGGCCTGCATATTCTCATGATGCAGAAACAGGTATTCAGGATCATCAACTGGAGCTTCGTTGATACATCCGAGAGTTTGAGTTAGCTATGGTGAGCCTCCTTATTTCCGGAGGATTTTATTTACCTTTCAGTTTAGTCAGGATGTTGTGGGTCTTGTCCCGACTTCCATTTTTATCAGTTAGAGGCTTCATAGATAGTCAGTATAGTTGAGAAGTCTGTATTATTCATTTATTTTATTAAATGTTTTAAAGACATAAGTTGCCTATTTTATGGCAAGTTGAATATATTATATTATTCAGAGTTTTCATTTGAGTTAAAGTTTGAATTTAAGTTTTATGAACTTTTATTTCAGTTTTTAAGCTTTGTATGCTTGAATCAGTTTTCCGCTTGTAGTCAGCCAGGATGAGGGTTCGCTTGGGGACCAGCAATGGT